>JAGFNQ010008425.1:0-34587 GCA_024364735.1 Boesenbergia rotunda
GATTACCTTTTCCGGAAAAGGGTAATTTGGCCATCTTGCCTTTTAAGCATGATTCGCATGTATCAAATGAACGGGTTCAAATGATTCCAGAATTCCACATCGGTGTAATTTGCTCATGCGTTTCTTACTTACATGGCCAAGACGACAATGCCACGTATAGGAGTCTATTCGATTATCTATTCAAGTACGTTTGTTGCTAACTTCGATATTGAAAACGTCACCGGATAAATCTAACGTGTAGATACCATTGCACAAAGTTCCGGTCCCATAAAGAACACCATTTAAAGTTATGTAACAACAATTGTTACTAAACGTTAAATGATAACCTTTTTCATTCAAGCATGAAATAGATACAATGTTCTTTATTAACGAAGGAACAAAATAACAATTATCCAACTCTAAGACAAGTCCAATAGGGAGCTTTAGCAAATATGTTCCGATGGCAACAACAGCAATCTTTGCTCTATTTCTAACTCGCAGATTCGCTTCTCCCTTGACGAGTCTTTTTCTATTCCTTAGCCCCTGTATGTCATTACATATATGTGAGCTACACCCAGTATCAAGTACCCAGGCGGTTGAGGAAATAGAGTGACATTCAATAACGAAGATACCTGAAGAGGATGGGGCATCAGATGCCTTCTTCTTCAAGGACTCAAGAAAAACCTTGCAGTTTCTTCGCCAGTGACCCTCCTTGCCACAGTGATGACAAGTGCCTTTTGGTGTCTTTTCAGTCTTTTTGGCCTTTTTCTTCTTTCCCTTATTCTGTTCTTTGGCCTTCCTCTTAGAACCTTTCTTCGAGGAACCAACTAACAATACCGTCTTTTGATCCTGCTTCACAGAAGGCTCTATAGTCTTTAGCAGGTTGAGCAACTCAGGAATGGTAGTCTCCAGCTTGTTCATCCGATAGTTCATCACAAATTGTGAATAACTTTTGGGCAAACAATGCAGAATTAAGTCAATACTTAGTTCATGATCCATTGTAAAACCGAGTGTGCCCAGTCGCTCAATGTGCCCCAACATCTTCAACACAAACTGTGAGACAGAAGTGCCTTCTTGCATCTTTGAGGTGAAGAGGAGTCTGGAGACCTCGAACCTTTCGGATCTCGTCTGCTCATCAAATAACTCATGAAGATGGAAGATGATGGTATAAGCATCCATATGCTCATGCTGCTTTTGCATCTCAGGTACCATAGCGGCTAGCATGATGCAACTCGCAAGTTCAGAATCGGTCACATGTTTCTGATAGGCCACTAACTGGTCTGGAGTTGCATTTTCTGGAGGACAGTTGGGAAGTTGATCTTCAAGGACATAAGCAAGCTTCTCTGCCTTGAGGACTATCCTCAGGTTTTGAAGCCAGTCCATGAAGTTTGGCCCAGTCAGTTTATTGGTGTCCAAAATGGAACGCAAATTCAGAGAAGACATGATCGAGTGATTATCCTAGAAATACAAATTGAGCTTATGTGAGAAGAATGATAAAGAATGCATCAACATACATTAATTAAATCCTATTTATTTATCGAATTGAATAACCCTTTTTATCAATTCGGGAGATCGTAGGAACATCTCCAAATAGGTTGATATCCAACCATAGATAAGAACAACCATGGCTGTGGCCATCAAGTTATTCTTAGCTATGAAGGTAGGTAATCATACCGATTACATATCACATATATGTAACTATCACTTTATGCTATCAACTAATTGAATATTTGCATAAATCATTGGGTTGTTAACTCATTATCAAGTATGCAACATTATACATAGCACCCAACTGCACCTCTCTTTGCATCGACCTTGGCTGTGGCACAACAAATCGATGCTCCATGCTTAAGGCTGACCCATTAATCAAGAAATAGTTTTAATATGGTTGGAGCTCATTCAACCATTTAGTCAGGCTTGGATGTGTCCAACAACCAAAACTAAGGATTGACCTCTGACTCTAACTGTATTAATCATAAACTAATTCCATGGTTTGAATATGTTGAGGTTCAAGCCGGGCATGGATGTGTCCATCAACCCAAACGAGAAACAAAACTCCGATTCTAACTATATTAATGGAAGGTGTTGGCCTTAATATTTTGTAAGGGGTTTTGGGTCTCATCCTTTCTTTTCTAAGCACATTCATGACATATAATTATGTCATGTACTAACGATTTCCTTAATAAAGTATGTATGTGACTTAATTTATGAAGTCTCATTAATTGAATTAGGAGCCGGATTTCCTAATTCTAATTTCATACTTTATTTAAGGAATTGTTTTGGGAAACAATTTCCTAAATTGTCATAATCAATTTTGGAAATAATACGTTTAAGACTTTGATTTCTCTAAATCAAATCTTATTAAATTAAGAGACAGATTCCCTTAATTCAACCACATATTATTTTCATGAAAATCTCTTTTAAGAAAACTCTATAGGAAACCATTTTCCTAATTAATTTTGGAGACAACAATATGTAAGAGCATCATCTCTTAAATCAAATAAGGAAATTATCGTTTGAGAATCACCTCAAAATTTTTAAGATTTGATTACATATTTTATTTATGGATTTATTAATTTCAACAAATTATTTTCTTTAGGTGGCTCCCCGAGGCTCAAATACCCAAAAAAAAGGAATTTGTTGTAAATCTAATTTGGTCCGCTCCCCGAGGCGTAACCAAATTAAACATGACAATTTTATTCAAAATAGGAAATTAAATTACAACAACTAACTTTAATTTGGATGGCTCCCCGAGGCTCAATCCAAAATAAAGAATTTTGTTAATAATTTAAAACCAATTCGAATTTAATTGTCAATTAATAATCCATAAATTTGTCTAGACTTTCTTGAAAGAAAGTGCCCAAAATTGCGAGATTTCATAATAGGTTTTCAGAATAATTGTAAGTTTCTGGTACAAAGAAAACTTACATATTTCTAAAATGGGAAAATTTCCAAAATAGGAAATTTCTAAAATTAGAAAGTTTCCAAAAATGGGAAGTTTTCACAATTATCATAAAATTTCAGAAACTAGGATATTTCAAAAGTTTGCAAAATTTCATGAGGATTTCCAAACTTTGAAATTCCTAAATCTAAAATTTATCATAATTGAAAAGTTTCCATAATTGGAAAATTTTCCAAAATTGAGATCATGACAAAGTTTTCCGCAAAACAATTATATGATTATGTCGAACACTAACCTCGCTCTGATACCACTGTTGGGACCGGGTGCATGTTGACATGGATACGGATTCGTAATTTTAAAATTTAATTACGTGCAGCGGAAGGTTTAGCATAAATAATTTCTCAAATTATTTTAACCACGTATCTAGCATGCAACCTTATATTGTGTAGACATGATCATAAATTAAAATTTTGTAGAAAGTAAACTAATTTATTTGATACCTCGCGTAACTCGAAGTAAGAGACGAGATCCAACCGTAGCGTCCCTTGGAAGCTCCGCCTCTATTCGCGTCCACGCTGAGTTTTCTTCGGGATGACTTCGCAAAGCCACGAGTTTCGTGCCGACAAGAACTACTAGATTCTCCAAAGGCACGACAAGAATATCAAGAGAGAGAGATGGAAAACTAACCACCAAACGAAAAACGGAATCAAGATTTCGGGAGGAAGGAAGGAGTCGCGCCCCGCTTCTTCTTCTTCTTTGGCACCTTCTTGGTGGAGGTGGCTCATGGCAAAGGAGGTGAGGGCAGCCGGCCCTAGAAGAGGGAGAGGGTAGCCGGCCCTAGAAGAGGGAGAGGGAGAGAAGGAGAGGAAGAGAGGCTAGACAAGAATCCTTGATCACTTGAATTGATTTCCAAGCCTTGCCTTTGCACCTTTATATAGTAGTCTCTTTATCGCCAAGTCTCCTTTTTAACGGAATAAATTTTTCATAAGAAATTTATCTTATAAATTTTTCTATGAATTATTCCGTTATGCCAAGTTTTATTATAACTTAATTTATAATAAAAACAACCATGCCTCCCCTTTTATTATGGAATAAATTTTTACAAGAAATTTATTATATAAATTTTTCTTATCATGGAAAAATCAATTCATAATTGATTTTATAAAATAAAATAAATCAATCCATGGTTCATTTTAATTTCCATAAAAAGAATAAATTTCTATAAATTTCTTTATATAAATTTCTTTATCATGGTAAATCAATCCATTATTGATTTTATAAAATAAAATAAATCATTCAAGTTTATTTTATTTTCCATGAAAATAATAAACCAAAATCTTGGTTTATAAAATTTATATTATCCATAATTTTATAAAACAAACCACGCTTGGTTTATTTTATAACTCGAACCAAAAAACTTGGTTCTTCCCTCTTATTGTGGCCGGCCTAACAAAGAGGGTGGGGACCCTCTTTGGCCGGCCAAACCCAAGCCGAAATCGTACGAATTAAACTCATTTAATTCGTCCAATAAGTCTTCAAAAGACTTAGCCATTTTATGCTTCTGTTGCATCTCTGAAAAATTCAGAAAATCTAATTTTCAACTCGTTTTAAATCCCTCGGATTACTCGTAGTGCGTGTGACTAAATAGGCTTTCGATTTATGTTGGTCGTCTATAATCAACCAATTATAGAACGATCATGAGTGGCACCTAGTAGTACATCATGACCCCCAATTAATCGAAAGATCAACGGTTGACCTTAGAAATAATTCTGAAACCCTTCAGCAGCTATAATGAATCGTGCCCCATTCCCTTCACCATCTTATACCCACTTGGTTCAGGACATGGTCTATATGTGTCAGTCCCCACTAGGCTGACTACGTCACACCTAGCCCAAGTAATGTCTTTCTCATCCAATGGATTCTAATTACTCTCATGTATTTCAGAGACTCATACTCTGAACATGTCATGCTCTGGCCAGAGGCTTTGAGTAACAATCCGACGATAGGCCTTGGGTATACATCCCCTCGCAAGGAGTGGTGAATCCTTTGTAGGCTGTTCAAACATCTTCGGGCACTTCGGCTTACACCCAATCATCCTGGGTCCACACCTCCTTGGAGATGCTTGCTTAAGATGTTCAAGTATAAGTCTCCATGAACAAGATGACTTGAACACCGCAAGTCAAAGGAACATCGCACTTAAGCCGCAGTAAGAACTTCACTGACATTTCTATGTGTAGACTACCATGTGAAGTTTTACAGCCAATCACTCCAATGAACTAGTTCCCTTAACTAGCATTCATGTTTATCTACGGACATCCCAATGTCACCAGCCAGTGAGAATCAGCTGATTAGAGAATAACCCATGCTAGTCTCAACAGAATTGATAGTGTCCTTATTTATCAATTCATCGACTAGGGACAATTTCAATACTTCACAATTGCACATGTAGAGATAATCACTATTTATGAATTCATCACAAATTCTCTCATGCTGTGAATTGTATTGTGGACATTCAGTAAATGAGTTTAAGATCCCAATCAAATACACAGACATGCATACTCAAATAGTGAATATTCATTTATTAAAATAATTATTTACAATCATAAGGCGATTGCCTTAGGACACTTCTCTCATATTACTAACAATGCATAGATTATATATGATTTTATCGACTGTTTGATGGACATCTACTTGTATTTCATAAGCACGATCTACTTAATCACACCATATTTCTTTATAATTTGCTATTTTTACTATCTTGGTTCGGAAAACTACTCTTTGTTTATTTTCATTGATAGGATGGGTTTTCAGAACAAGTTTAAAGAGAATTCAAAGTGGTTGTGCCTCTCCTAGTGCTCAATACTGAAATTATCCCGATGTGTTCATGTTCCTCGAGCCAAATGTGGGTTCAAATGATGTAAAATAAAGTCAAGTTTCTTTCACATGACCAGGAAGAGCTGAAGAACATGACCATATTGATTTTTCATTCTCTAAAAAATGTTGCATGTCATGGTCGTGTATTTTAGGCACAGTCGTGCCTTTTAGGCATGCTCGTGTCAAATTCAAGACAGCACTGCGGAGCGAAAGTAAAATGACCATAATTTTTTGCTCAATTGGAAAAGGCACGACCGTGTTGAATTCTAGACAGCAATGCAGAGCGAAAGTAAAATGACCATAACTTTTCAATCGATTGGAGTTACAAGTCGTTTCAAATATCAAACTGAAAGGGATTTCAAAATCTACAACTTTGGTTCAGAATTCAACCCATGAAAATAGGTTTTGGTGGTGCGCTGCCATGCCTATCCCAGACACGGTCGTGCGCCAAGGCAATCCTAAACTACTTTGTGAACTAATTTTCATACGGTCATAACTTCTTGGTCAGATAGAATCTCAAGATGTTCTCAAAATCAAAATTGAAGAGGACTTCAGGATATATAATTTTCCTGAAGACACCAACTTGAGAAAACCAAGTTATGGGGAGGCATAGTTGTGTCTCTCCTAGGCACGACCGTGTGAAAAAAGAGGTACAACCGTGTGAAGTAGCACACCCCTGACTTCACTACAGACCAATTTTAAAACAGTGATAACTTCTTGCTTGGTTGGAGTTTTGGACTGTTCTTTATATCAAATTAAAGAGAAATTCACGATCTAAAGCTTTTTACTTTAACTCAAGAAAATAGATTCTTGACATGCAAAAAGGGGAGAAGTTTAGTATCTTGCTTTCAAGCAAGATTATGAAGGGGTGTGTAAATTTGCACACCCCATGCCCGAGGGTCGTGCCGCCCTGCACTCCCTTGTGCTACCCACCTACAGGCCAGGGCATGGCCCCGTGCCCCTTGGCCAAAACTGGCACGACAAGGGGTGCAAATTTGAAGCCCCCGGTGCTCCCTTGGTCGTGAGACGCACGACAAGGGGCTGCAAATCTACACACCCCCAACGTGTGCACCCTTGGCCATCAGATGCCCCCTCCTCCCCGACCCCTTGGCCTTGAGGCACGTTGCAGGGGGTGTAAATTTGCACCCCTCCCCCCAGTGCTCTTTCTCCGTGATGCGCACGGTAGGAGGGGTGCAAATGATCAACCCCCATTCCCATTCCACCCCCATGGAATCTGCCACCCCCTATAAATGGGGTTTTCTCACCCTTTTGGAAGGATTTTTTGACTAGGGCTTTGCCCTATTATCTTGGGGAAGGGTCAGGAGACCCTAGGACCACGCCGTCACCTCCTCCAAGATCCATCTACTTTCGGAGCAAGGATAACCTCCAAGAAGACCCACGCTAAAAGGATAAGTTTTTTCTTCCATTTTCTCTCTAGGTTTTGGGTTATAGATACTTTTATCTTCTCCTTTTGTTGTTTCTACCTTTACAATGGAATAGTTCTCCATGTCTAAGATGTAGAGAGTAACTAAGATGTGATGATGTTGTATGAACTATGTATTGTGTATTTTCTTGTTTAATGACATGTCTATTGTCTTGTTCTATATGTGTTATTCCTTGTATGTGTTTGTTGAAATATGTGAATGATGAATATATGTAGTTGTGAAGGGCCGACACATAGAGGAAGTGTCCAAGATCATATGACCAAGGAGCCTTCGTGACAGATGCTACCTTTAATAGGACATCTTAGTCAGTGCCTCAAAACTTTTCAAACTTGTCAGATTATTGATGCATAATCTTTTTAGTGGAAGCAGTAGTTAGATGCAAGCCTCGAGACTTGAACTTTCCACCTCCGCTGAAGTCTAGACTTGCATTGAGAAAGACCGTGACATCATTTGTGGTATTTATGCTCCTAGCATGGGTGCTAGGATTGAACTGCCTCTGACCCCAGAACGAGCATTTAAGGAGCAATAAAGGAGAGAAGTTTACTCCATCTTCTCCTAAAAGCTCTCTCCCAACCTTGGGATAATCGAAAAAAGGTCCAGAAGTATCTCACTCCAGCCTGATCAAGATTTCAATGAGTTCTCCAAAGTGGTAGAGCTAATGACCTAAAACAAACGCTTCTTGGGAGGCAACCCATGTTCTTTCCTTATGTTTATTTTAACTTTTTAATTTCTACCTAGTTTTATAACTCAATCCCTCTACTTGTTTGTTCTTGTCTATTTCTATTTTATAGGATTTAAAGCCAAGAGGAGTGTAGATACCAGTTAGAGAAGGGTGACTTGTGATGATTCAAGTATTTGACAAATTCCACTTGGATTGAAAGCCAAATTGGAGCATAGATACAAGTTAGAAAAGGATGACTTGAGATGATTCAAGTATTCAAAAAATTTCACTTGGTAACACCCTCAACTTTTGAACCTCCTCTATATTAGTATTTTATTTTCATTGGGACAATGAAACTTTTAAGTCTGGGGTTGCATCTATGCATTGGATTATAAGCTAGCTTTTGCTGTGTTTTCTTTTCATAATAAAATTTTTTCATAGTTGCAACATTCATCATATTATTCTGACTTATTCTCAAGTAGAAATACTTGCACGTTTATTCTTCATTCATATAATTTAGTTTAGTGCTAATATATTTGGTGGATGATTTTTTTTCTATCTTTAGTAACATGAAGTGAGCAAAGTTCTATTGAAATGTTTGAGTGATGGAAGTCTTAGGATCTCTATTCATTTTGTCTAGTTTGGATAGTAGATAACTCAATTAATTGTCATGATTCATAGAATTTGTTAGTACTTGTATTCCCTTGGTGATCTCTTAGACTACATCTTGGTTATTGGATAAGGCTCAGGTTATGCTAACACGCTTGGAAAAATCAAAATATCCTCACATTTGTATTTATATATATTCATATGTGTTAGTGCTACACTTTAGAAGCACAAAAAAAAATTAAAATAAAAAATCATCATATGAATAAGGGATATAAAAAATAGTATCGTGAGTGGAAACTAGTAGTTTACTCCTTTGAGACTGAGTTAGATTACTGGGGAAATAACTAATTTTTTCATAACTCTGAGCCTGCCTTTGGGACCTTGGGTAGTCTAAGAGAGATGAATTGAGCTTAAGGTAGGTAAGTATCTATCACCAAGAACATAGGGAGCACAGTTAGATGACAACTTGACTAAGCATAGAGATTGAAACTTGAAAGACTATGGTCACTTATTGCACTGAGCACGGAGAACTAACACTTATGCAACACTTAGATTGTTTTGGTATCATGCTTATCGATGAAACTATTTGAGAGAGTTAGATTAATTCACTAAGGATGATGATGCACTATACCAACACATGGATTTAGATTATGGATTTTGCTTGAGGACAAGCAAATTTTTAAGTCTGGGGATGTGATGTGCGTAGATTATATATGATTTTATGAATTGTTTGATGCACATCTACTTATATTTCATGAGCATGATCTACTTTATCGCACCCTATTTCTTTATAATTTTGCTACTTTTACTATATTGGGTCGGAGAACTGCTCTTTGTTGATTATCATTGATAGGATGGATTTTCGGAGCAAATATGGAGTGAGTTTGAAGAGAATTCATAGTGATCGTGCCTCTCCCAGTGCTCAACACTGAAATTATCCCGATGTGTTAGTATTCCTTGGGCAAAATGGGGGTCTAAATGATGTCAAAATAGAGCCAAATTTCTTCCACATGACCTAGAAGAGCTAAAGAATATGACCATATTGATTTCCCATTTTCTACATAATGGTACATGGCATGGTCGTGCCTTTTATGCATAGTCGTATCGAATTCGAGACAACACTGCGGAATGAAAGTCAAACGACCACAACTTTTCGTTTGGTTGGAGTTATGGGTCATTTCAAATATCAAACTGAAGAGAACTTCAAGATATACAATTTTACTTCAGACCTTAGCCCGTGAAAACTAGGTTTTGGGGGTGCCTATCCCAGACACGGTTGTGTGCCAAGGCACGCCCAGACTGCTCTGTGGACCGATTTTCAAATAGCCATAACTTCTTGGTCGGTTAGAATCTCATGGTATTCGATCTCTACATCAAAATTGAAGAGGACTTCAGGATATACAACTCTTCTGAAGACACCGACCTAAGAAAATCAAGTTATGAGGAGGTACAATCATGTGGAAAAAGAGGCATAATTGTATTATATCACACCCCTGATTATACTGCAGGCCAATTTTGAAACGATGATAACTTCTTGGTTAGTTGGAGTTTCATGCCGTTCATTATATCAAATTGAAGAGAACATCATGATCTAAAATTTTACTGAGGACTTCAGCTCAAGAAAACAGCTTCTTAACATGCAAAAAGGGGAGGCATTTAGTGTCTTTCTTCCAAGTAAGATAATGAAGGGGTCTATATATTGGCACACCCAGTGCCCCAGGGGTGTGCAGATTTGCACACCCCATACCCCAGGGTCGTGACACCCTGAACCCCTTGTGCTGCCCACCTACAGGCCAGGGCATGACCTAGCCGTGCCCTCGGCACGACCCTGTGCCCCTTGACTGAAACTGGCATGGCAGGGGGTGCAAATTTGCACACCCCCTGCCCCCTTGGTCATGAGACGCATATCTAGGACGTAGGGAGTAGCTAGGATGTGATGATGTTGTATGAACTATATATTATGTTTTTCCTGGTTCAATGACATGTTTATTGTCTTGTTCTATATGTGTGATACTTTGTATGTGTTTATTGAAATGTGTGAATGGTGAATACATCTAGTTGTGAGAGTTTGGCTGCCACGTGGAGGAAGTGTGTGAGATCGTATGACCGAGGAGCCTTCGTGATAGAGATTACCTTTAATCGAACATCTCGGGCATTGCCTCGAAATGGAGGTCAATCCCTTATAAGAAATTAGCCAACACGACTTAATGAGTTTCTCCCTATCTCGTGTTAGATAATGTTTAATGTAACTAGAGACATATAACTGGGGGCCCATAGTGACAAAGGGTTACTTTTAATTGGGCTCTTTAGGATGACTACTCTACTTAATGACATTTGCATTAGATGCCTAAGGGGGAAGCATTACAGTGTACTTCTGCAGGTTAACACCGATACGTAGTTAGGATCTCTACGAGCGCATAAACATAGAGAGTTTTACTAACATTATAGTAAAACTAAAATTCTATATTCCACTCATTCAATCCTTCCCCTAAGATTAACTCTCTCTCCTGCATTTATCTTGTTCCCTCTCTCCCCTTCTCTCTCTTTTCCCTCCCTCCTCTCTGTTAAGCAAGCTATCACAACCAACTCTATGATAGTCTAGATAACTTACCTTTACAATATCAACTAGTGCTTAATCAATAGTCCCTGTAAATATAATAATCTTTTATATTACTTAACGACTGATCCCGACCCAGCTTATGGGTAGCTTGACCATCCCGCCTGGCACCACGAGGGCCCAGTGGAAGGGCCAACGGAGGCCTCACCCGGAGAAGCCCCAAGCCAGGAACCCTCTCGAACAGCTGATCGACTGACCCTGGTCGAAGTTGGGCAGGCCGATCCCGAGCGCCTCTCGACTCGGCCACCCACTACTAGAATTTTTGCATTCAACAACACATAATCGACAACGATTTTTTGATAAAGTGTTGTCTTATGTCAATTTAACAACAGTTTTAGTATTAACCGTTGTTGTTGTTGGTCTGTATACGTAAAAAGACAACAGTAATAACAAAATGTTGTCGTATGTATACTCAACGACAACAGTTATAAAATAACTGTTGTCTATAGGCGGGATTTACAACAACTGATGTGATAAACTGTTGTCTATTATGACAATAGACAACAGTTATATTAAACTGTTGTTGTTGTATTGTTGTGCTGTTCAAGCAATAAACAAAATCAACGGTGGATATCCAACTGCAAAAAAACAACGAACTATTGAATCCTCATTCTCTTATTTTTGTGGTGCCCTAGCTTCTCCGCCCGAACCCCACCCTTGGCGACCCCTCTCCCTTCCTCCTTTGCCTCTCGCCCGATGTCACCCTTCGCACACGAAATCGCCGCACAAGAAGTTCGTGCAAGAAATCGCCGCACAAGGTTTCGTCGCCGCTCCATCTTCATTTCGCTCAAATGTTTCATCGTCGCCCCTCACGGTCAATGGCGGGATCACTGGATTCAGCCCTAGGTATCTTTTTCAAGTTGTCCTAATGGTCATCTCTTATTTCCTTCTACTTCTCCTTCATTCTCTTCTTTGCCCTCTCTTCGATTCTCCACTTGGAGAACCCACCGTCTCCCTTGCTCTACCTCCACTTGGGAAGAGCAAAAGATGGTTGAGATCTGGAAGTAGCTACAGTCTCGAACCTTTAGGATGAAGGTATGTTGCTTCTTTTACATCCTTTACTAGCAATAGAAAGGGTGAGTTGACGAACCTAAATGGGTCCATTGGCTCATCCAAAAGGGTGCATTGACAAACTATTTGTGACCTATGCCGTCATATACCGATGACTCCATCAGACTGGTCCATTGGCTAGTTGACAAGTTCGTTGTCCAACCGGTGCTAGTTGGATTGACAATGACAAATTCCAACAACATTAATTGCCCCAAACAGATACTGATTTTGGTGGAATCTAGGGATTACAGGATAGAGGGAAAGTTTTTGAGGTTGATATAGTTCTTGTTCTTTTCGAAGAATTCATAATTTTCAGTTTCATAACAAGAGTATAGCAATTCCTTCTTAATTATGTTCTGATTGCTTGCATGTCTCCTTCACCGTGTTAAAATGTATGGTTTGTGAGGTCGATTGGGTATTAGTTATGTCGAAGACATATAGCTGATGAATTATTAAATAGTAAATCAAATTGGTATGGATGCTTGTTTGCTACATCTTTCTAGTTTGTAATATAACATAACTTCACCTAACAATCATTCCACTCTGTAAAGCTAATGCAAGTAGTGCTGTATTATGTGATATTCAGATCAGCTTGTCTTGTGCAGGGCCGGACTGTGATTATTGAGAAAAATCGAGGAGATGTGAAAGTTACAAAAGATGGCGTAACCGTTGCCAAAAGTATTGAATTTAAGGAGAGATTTAAAAATGTTGGCATTGATCTTGTGAAGCAAGTTGCTAAGGCCACTAACTCTGCCGCAGGAGATGGTAATGTTGGATATATTTATTTCTAAGATTCTGCATTTTAAGCTTATTCTCTTTTTGTTGCTAATCCTCTATTTGTCTATGCAGGATATCAGTGTACTAAAGGAAGTCTTTTGACTATGTAGTTTTTCATTATTGCCCATTTAACCATGGGTAATCATTTAAAGTGGATTCAAAGTGATGGGAAACATTATCTTTTAAGTGGATACACAAATCTTGGCATCTCTTTTCATGGAATATATGTAAACTCAAAATTGTACTTAAAATGGAGAATATAACTAGGATCTGACTCAACCATTTAGGACAAACTTTCAAGAAAAAATAACTTTTAAAGTTTATTCTAGCTGTGTAACTTTGACAAACTTCAATGATTTCATTGACATTTCTCTTCATATATATATTAGACTACTTTGTTCATTTCCAGGAGCTTTTAATGTGGTGAACATGTTATCATTTGTTGTCATATCTGATACATTGTTTTCCAATGTATGCATTAGCTTGTGGACTAAATCCGTCCAAGTTTTGAGGCTATTTCTTTGAATTCAACTATGAAGTGATTTGTACTTTATAATGAATAATGTTCTTGGTTTAGCTTCTAAAGCATGCACTGAGATGGGAATGTCACAAACAGTTACATTAAATTCCAAGTTTGACTGATGACAGGTACAACTTGTGCGGCTGTTCTAACTCAAGCAATACTAGTTGAAGGTTGCAAATCAGTGGCATCAGGAGTTAATGTCATGGACTTTCACCGTGGCATTAATATAGCAGTTGATGCTGTTATTTCTCATTTGAGAAAACGGGCCTGGTTGATTAGTACTTCAGAAGAAATTACTCAGGTGAATAACTTTCTCAAGATGGATTCTTTGATGTCATATTGATTTTTATACATTCTCACAAATGATAGTTCTTTATCCAAATGAATGAATTATCTTGTTTTAGGCTGCCTAATGAATTTGTTTGTCTACTGTTTGACTATAATATTACTACCAAAGATAAATACCCATTAAATACATTGTTAATAGTGTTCTCTAGTACCATCAGTTTCACTGCTTAGTTTGCATACTGCTATTTGATGCTTCATGTTTTTCTATTATCTTTTGACATCCACATGCCTATTGTTTTTGCTACTCTAACTTAACGCATGTGATAGGTTGCTACCATTTCTGCAAATAGTGAACGAGAAATTGGTGAATTGATTGCTAGAGCGATGGAAAAAGTTGGAAAAGATGGAGTCATTACTGTCTCTGTGAGTATCTGTTAAATTGAAACATAAATCACAGTTTAAACTAATCAAAATACTCAAGAAGAGCTGGTGCTTCTTGCTGCAAGGTTGGAAATACATTAGAAAATGAGATGGAGGTGGTGGAAGGAATGAAACTTGGAAGGGGTTACATATCACCATACTTCATTACGGATGCAATGACCCAAAAATTTGTGAGTGCTCTGAGATTCTTCATTTCTGCTAAAAGATATAGTTCTATTGTGGTAAAACATGACCATTCAAGAATTTGCATAAATGAGGTGCTTGCCCTTGAATCTTCAAATAAGATACTCTTAATGGAGAAAGAATTTTGGCAAACTTAACAATATGATTGCATTTCTCAGATTGACTGGTCTACCTATGTGATTCAGAAATCTTATGTTGTCAGTCTTAAATATACTTTTTTTTTGAGACACATGTTTGGTATCATTTCACAGAGCAAATGTACTGATTCTGTAACATCATTTTGGAAGTGAATTGGTTGTGAATTAGTCAATTAGGCTGCGTTTGGTAGGGTGTAATCTACCCTGTAATGTAATCGAGATTACATTACAAGTTGGATTCCTTTGTTTGGAATCACTTTAAGATTGTAATGTAATGTAATCTCGATTACAAAAGAGGTTGATGATTTATAATCTGGATTACAAACCAAAACCTCCGTAATCTGGATTACATTATAGCTTGTAAAGTCGTCGGTCGGGCGGCACCGGCGGCCGGCTGCCGGCGACCACCGCCGTCTGCCGGCCGCCGGCGACCGCCGCCGCCTCCGGTCGGCCGCCGGCGACCACCGCCGCCGGCCGGCCGCCGGCGACCACCGCCGGCCGTCGGTCGCCGGCGACCACCGCCGGCCGCCGGCCGCCGGTCGTCGGCCGCCGGCGACCACCGCCGGCCGCCGGCCGCCGGCCGCCGGCGACCACCGCCGGCCGTCGGCGACCGCCGCCGTCGGCCGTCGGCGACCGCCGCCGCCGCCGGTCGGCGGCGGTCGCCGGTGTTCGCCGGCCGGCGACCACTGCCGCCAGCGGCCGGCGGCGGTCGCCGGTGTTCACCGGCCGGTCAATGGTGACCGGCCGCACGGCGACGGTCGTCGGTCGTTAATCTTGATTACATTATAGGATGGACTGCCCCTCACCAAACAAATGAATCCAACTTGTAATGGTTATCAATGATTACATACAACTCATTACCAAACATAACAATGTAATCAAAATTACATTACATTACATTACAAACTTGATTACATTACAGACCGGATTACATTACCTCCTACCAAACGTAGCCTTAGAAGTGGCATTACTTGTTCTTTATTAATTTTTGCATGAAGGTAATGTTTTCAGGAGCTAGAAAATCCACTGATTCTTATTCACGATAAGAAGATATCAGACATGAATTCTCTTTTACCAGTATTGGAGATTGCTTTGAAGGTAATACTACTATGATTCGCCTTATTAATTTGTCAAATGATTGCATCAGAAAATCCTAGCTAAGGAAACTAAGATGCTTGCTTTTATGTGTATTTAGACAAAAAGATCACTTCTAATTGTCAGTGAGGATGTTGTAGATGATGCTCTAGCTATGTTGTTGCTGAATAAGCGCCGAGCTGGTCTCAAGGTAATAATTCAAATCAACCAAAACAAACATGCACACCACACTTTCTCTCTTGTCCACCTTTTTTCTTTTGTTGGCAATACATTCTGTGTTACACTACTTGACCCATTGTTGCAAGTTGGAATTATTTTACTATTACTTGAAGCTTCTCTATTATAATCTAAAAGTTTATTATTTTGCCTCCTAAATTTTAGGTTTGTGCTATTAAGGCCCCTGGTTTTGGTGAAAATAGACGTGCAAATTTGGAGGATCTTGCCATCCTTACAGGAGGGGAGGTTACATCTTTCTCTTGGTTTCCAAATGACATGCTTTAGACTATGATCACTATAATAAATTCCTAGTTTAAAACAAAAGCGCATTGCCTTATTTTAGTACCTAAACACGCAGGTAATTACAGAGGATCGTGGTCTGAACCTTAGCAAAGTCAAACTGGAAAAACTTGGTACAGCTAAAAAGGTTTGTAATGATTTGCGTAAAATACTGTGATAGTGTCTACAGATAACATTTTTTTTTATTCTTTTAGGTAACTGTCTCTCTTGATGATAGTGCCTCCTTTGGCAGCTCCTTGGTGGTTATGTCCAAAGGTATTCTTCTTCAAACATGCATCGGTTCATTTTCAATTTTGAAATGTTCCATTGGCTTCATCTTTTGATGATTTATTACAGGTACTCTATATGCGCAGCAATCATACAAAGTGAGTGAGTCGTTTCCTTTCAAGTGGATAAATAAAAAGTGGAAGGAAGGTTTTTATGTTACTGCAATGACAACTGCTGGCAATAGGTGGGCTGTCGTTATGTCTCACAATGCTGGTTTCTCTGATCAGGTCAGTTTCATTTCTCACGTTTTAAAACGTACTAGAATTTTTGCATTCAACAACACATAATTGACAACGGTTTGTTACTAAAATATCATGCCAAATCGACAACAAATTTGTTACTAAAATATTACTTCCCATCCTTTTAGTAACAAATTTTTGCATTCAAATATCATATTACTCGAAATAGTAGTGGACAGACTGAATTTGACATGACTAATTGTATGATCGTATGAAATTAACATAAATATAAACACATTCATCCAATAGAAATTCCTTCAATACATTTTTTTTTCAATATATTTTGGAGCTTCAGCAGTTCTGCCTAACATCCCTGATTGGATGCAATTCTTCAATATAATTTTTTATTTGCCTAAACAGACACAGTTTGTGATTCAGAATTTGATTCTGAATCACAAACAATCAATCAAGAACATGTGTCAGATATTTAATATGGTCGTCTGAGTATTTTCCTTGAAAAGTGGTTGCAAGGCTGTAAATGTCTAGATAAGCCAAGCTAGCAGTTTCCTTATAATTGCAAGCGCTGATACATACATATTTTTTTTTGTTTGTTTGTTAGTTTGTTATTTTTGTTGTTTGTCGATACATATCTTCATGGATCATTTTTTATTGGACATATGCATTTAATAGAATAACTAATTAGAGTGTTTGTTCTCTTTTTTCCAGCTGCAGGGACTTGTTCGTGATCATGTTCGAAGACCATTAATCTGACCTTCCAAGCTATAATTTTTGTGATTTGAACTTCATTGTAAGTTTAGTTGGGTCAAAATTATATATAATTTGAACTCTTGTAATTTGGGTCAGAAGATACTTTGGTGGTTTCGTCTGTAGAAAGGTTTTTGGACAGAAGATACTTTTGTGGTTTCGTCTGTAGAAAGGTTGTGGTGGATCTTTGTTGTAAATATGTTGATGATGTTTGATATATATAGTTTTTGTTTCTGTTGGGACCGGGTGCATGTCGACAAGGATACGAGTTCGTAAAATTTAAAATTTTTACGTGCAGCGGAAGAGTTTGCATAAAATAATTTCCTAAATTATTTTAACTTCGTATCTAGCATGCAACCTTATAGTGTATCGACATAATCATAAAATAAAAGTTTGTGAAAAAGTAAACTAATTTACTTTTGTACCTTGCGTAACTCGAAGAAAGGGACGAGATCCAACCGTAGCGTCCCTTGGAAGCTTCGCCTCTATTCGCGTCCACGCCGAGTTCTCTTCGGGATGACTTCGCAAAGTCACGAGTTTTTGTGCCGACGAGAACTACTAGATTCTCGGAAGGCACAACTAGATGGATAAGAGAAAATAATGAAAAACTAACCAACGAAGTAACGGAATCAAATTCCGGGAAGAGAGGAATCGCTATCCGCTTCTTCTTCTTCGCGTTCGGGTTCTCCTTCTTCTTCTTGAAGCTCACGCCAACCTCAACTAAGGGAGGAGTTGCGCCGGCCCTAAGTCACCAAGTGGGCGCCGGCCCTAGGCTCCAAGTGGGCGCCGGCCCTAGGCAAGAGAGGGAGAGGGAGAAGAGAAGAGAAGAGATTAAGAGAGAGAGGGAGAGCTCTATGATTCAATTACTTGAATTGGAATTAAGGGCTAGCCTTTGGTTCCTTTATATAGTAGCAACTCCTTTGCTAAGTCTCCCTCTAAACCGAATTAACGGAATTAACGGAATTAGTTATAAGAAATTTATCTTATAAATTTTCTTATTGCTTATTCCGTTTAAGCCTAGTCTTATTATAACCATTTATAATAAAACAAATTAGTTATCATAAGAAATTTATTCTATAAATTTTCTTATGAATTTTATTATAACTAACTTTATAATAAAACTAATTATTTATCATAAGAAATTTATCCTATAAATTCTTATGAATTAATTCCGTTTAAACCAAGTCTTTATTATAAACTAATTTATAATAAAAAACTAATTCTTCTTCTCTTTAAATTATGGAATAAATTTTATAAGAAATTTATAAACTTTCTTATTATGGAAAAATCAGTTCATAATTGATTTTATAAAATTAAAATAAACCCAATTCATGGATTATTTTAATCTTCCATAAAAGAATAAATTTCTATAAATTTATTTATATAAATTTCTTTATACAAATTTATTTATCCATAATTCATAAAATAAATCGTGCTTGATTTATCTTATTAATTAAACCAAATAAATTGATTTAATTCCCTTTAATGGCCGGCCACCACAAGGAGGGTTAATACCCTCTTTGGCCGGCCAAAACCGACCCGAACCGATCGCGAATTAAACTCATTTAATTCGCCCAAAAAGCCTTCAAAAGACTTAGCCATTTTAGTTTCCATTGCGCCTCTGATTAACTCAGATTCGACTTATTTCTCTTGATCGGAAAATCCAATTTTCAACTCGTTTTAAATCCCTCGGATTACTCGTAGTGCGTGTGACTAAATAGGCTTTCGATTTATGTTGGCCGTCTATAATTAACTAATTATAGAACGATCATGAGTGGCACCTAGTAGTACATCATGATCCCCAATTAATCGAAAGATCAACAGTTTGACCTCAGAAGAAATTATTCTGAAACCCTTCAGCAGCTCTAATGAATTGTGCCCCATTCCCTTCACCACCTTATACCCACTTGGTTCAGGACACGGTCAATGGTGTCAGTCCCCACTAGGCTGACTACGTCACGCCTAGCCCAAGTAATGTCTTACTCGTCCTTTGGATTTCTAATTACTCTCATGTATTTTAGAGACTCTCACTCTAAACATGATATGCTCTGGCCAGAGGCTTTGAGTAACAATCCGACGATAGGCCTGGGTATACATCTCCTCGCAAGGCACTAGTGGGAAAAAGGCTTTTAACACCGGTTATTTTCGACTTTTAACACCGGTTCCGGAACCGGTGTTGATCCAGCCGGCATTGTAAGTATAGACTTTTAACACCGGTTAACAAACCGGTGTAATATATAGATTTAACACCGATTAATAACCGTTGTTAAAAGTTCAATTATGAGGTGGGAAAACCATTTTAGACACCGGTTATTTTAAATAACCGGCGTTCAAACATCATTTTTAACCAGTTCTGGAAACAACCGGTGTTAAAACATCATTTTTAACACCGGTTCTGGAAACAACCGGTGTTAAAAATGATGTTTTAACACCGGTTCTAGAAACAACCGGTGTCAAAAGTCTTAATTTTTTATATAAATTTCATATTTATTTTTATTTATAATTTTTCTAGACATATAAAAGAACACAATAATATAATAGTTTATCCATAATCAATAACACACCATGAATTAAGTAAATGCAACATCCAATTAGTTTCAAAAACAAAACAATCCATGTATTTTACAACTATCCATTTTTCTTTCAACAAAAGTAAAATGTAAATCAAATAACACATTATACTCCTACTCGCTATGTGATTTTCCAAGCAAAGACAATGTAGAAGCTTGCCACACGAGTTTGCAAGTAAACGGTCTAGTCCAAGATCAAATAGTGAGGAGTACGTTGCAGAACTTCAACCAACTTAGCATTCCATCTCTTATAAGCGTCTTGCATATTTTCATACAGTACTTGAGTCAAGCTTGAATTTCTTTTCATGCTTTGGCGTGCAGTAGCTACCAGTCGATTGCGAAGCAACTGTGAGAAAATTCCAATGAAAAAATATCAAATAATGCTACGGAGAGAGAAGCAATATAATCAATCATTCACAATTTGGAGCTTACTTGGTGTTTGAGGGTGGCCAAACTTTTCGTGTGCATTGGAGATTGTGGGATGACACCATTTGAAGGTGGAACTCCAATAAGACCACATAACAAGGCTGGCCAGCAAAACCAAGTAAATGATTCAGGAGTCAGATGCCATTTGAGATTTAACCAAAGAACTAGCTAGAGGCAGATAGATCCTTATTTGACACATTAGCAACCTCTAACAAATAAGTTGCCCAACATCTTTTGATGTCATCAATCTCATCTTCGGAGAATGGATCCTTATTTGTGAATCTCTGCAAGGTACATTTATATAAAAAAATAGCTTATCAACTCAGCCAGACATAATTAAATCTATAAAATTAAAAAAAGTTCAATTACCTTGTCAAGCATGCACATAGAGGAGCTTGCACACCAAAAGACATCAAATAATAAAGAACGCATAGCACTATGATAAAAAAATATAATAAATGGCAACAAATAAACCAAATTTATCTATGAAAAAAAATGCTTATAGATCATAGTTGTATAAAAACTTGACATTTAACTACTTACACGTAGTTCCTTCCATATAGACATTCTAAAAGCTCCCAAGTGTTTGCCTTTCATCGTATGCCAAGAACGCATAGCACTGTGATAAAAAAATATAATAAATGGCAACAAATCAACCAAATATATCTATGAAAAAATTGCTTATAAATCATAGTTGTAGAAAAACATATCATAGAGCGAATGATAATAACTTACCTATTAATAATTGTTTTGATATCTTTATTCGCTTTATTCCACAGTGATCAGAGAAAGATGACAACATTTTGCTTAGGACAAATAATTATCAACTGCCAATGGGCCCTGCAAGTTGGATAATAATTAGTCAAAATCACAACTAAACTTCTAAGTCACTTGAAAATATTCACGTACATATGATAATACGGTGCAAGGTAACACTCTTTTCCTTCAATTATCCTACTATGAATGTAGTTTTGAATGTCCATTGGACGATTCCCTATACTTTGAATGTGAACAGGATTAAGATTAATCATTAAGCATAATTAAGAACTCAAAACAATACTACACTGATCTCTAGTTAAGGTAATGGGATCTCACTAATCCCATTCTAAAACTCCATCAGAATAAGAACAAAGGTGCAACCTAAACCTCATCCAAACTGTGATCCCTCCCATTATCAAGGATGACTATAACTTAGGCATTGCAAGAACAAGGTAAAGTAAACTACTAATACAACCAACAGATTCGCCACCACCGCCATCATTTCAATCACTTAATTAACTTAATAAATCTCAAATCCATCAATTCAACATATTTATGATCTCTATTACTTAATAATTAACCATATGCTCCAATTGATCCCAAAAACCAAATTCATCAATTCCATTGTGAAACCGAAGGAACCTATCCTAAACCATTCACATATGCAGATTCAATCTTCAAATCAGAAGTATGATAGATCAACAGTAGATCAAGAAACCATTACCCCTCAGTTTTCCCCCCGCCGGTTGTTCGCTACCGTAGCAGTGGCTCACGGCAACGGCAGACTCAGGAGACTAGGAAGGCGATAGCGTCGGGCGAAGTGTCCTGCACACACGGGAGCTGTGGCGCCGGCGATCTAAGATCGGGACAAACGAGGAGTCGACAACACATGGGAGATTGCTGACGTCTTGCAATGATCGCCGATTTCCTGTATTGCTGGTCAGATCGAGTAGGAGAAACAGGAATCGGCGGTGTCCTCTCACAATGGTTCTGCAGCGTCGCCGAACGTCCTTTAGTGAGGGGAGAGGACGGCGCTGCTTTAGGACTTGGAGACCGGTGTCCGTCACTCGCCGGCAATCGGGAGGTGGCGGCAAAAGGGGCAGCACGGCGTCGGCGTTGGCTGTGGATTGGGATATGAAGTGGTGAGAGGCGGATGGTGGCCTGGGCTTAGGACTGCTTTGGCAATGGGGCAACGTGGCCGGGGGCGACGACACAGCGATCGGGAGAGGGGTCGAGGGCACCGGGAGCGGGGCGGCGTCGTCGAAGAGGAAGAGGGGAGGCGAGTGAAACTTAGGGCTTAGGGGCTAGGGCACAGGAGTGTATATATATATATATATATATATATATATATATATATATATATATATATATATATATATATATATATATATATATATATATATATATATTAGGAAATAATCTTTCTTCAATTAAATCCTAACAAACCTATTCCAAAAATTTAAGAAAACTATTCCAAACATTTCCCTCTGATTATTTCCAATATTTTTCTTTTAACTCTTATTTATGATAATTATATATATATAATTTTTTTTCTACCCGTATTTTACACAATGTCGCTAGTGTCTCATCTTGTTGGAGGTTAGGACACAAATCCGAGTTGTGATCTTGGCTTGAGCAAATACAACACAACCTCATGACTTGGCTTGAAGGCGGAGGTACTGAAAAATTCTATTGATTTTTGAAAACTGTGCTATCATTTCAAGTTCACATTCTTCAAGAGTAAATCAACTAAGTAAAGCATGTTTAATCATTAAGCATAATTAAGATTAATCATTAAGCATAATTAAGTAATTAACTGTGTTACAGACTTATAGTAAATCATTAAACATGTTGATTAATCATTAAGCATAATGAACTTGATTAATCACTAAAATAGTAAATTTAGTTTACTAAATAACTAAATCAGTAAATTGATTATGATTTTAAAAAAACATGTAATTAACTAATTATTAATTAATGAACTTTATTAATCAACTCTACTGTCTAATCATTAAGCATAATAAGAAACTTATGAATGAACTTATTATTTATAAACTTAATCATCTACTATCTAATTAGTAATTATTGATTACAATTTTATGCGTCGGTGCGAGTCGAGAAGACGAGGCGACGGCGGCTGAGAAATCGTGAATTCGATTAAAAAGTAGGTTTAATACTTTAATTAATATTTTAACTTTTTAACTTTTAAGTTTTAACTTTTACCGTTTTTTATCTTTTAATTTTTTGTTTTTTACTTTTTTAGTTTTTTTTAAAAACATATGACCACAGTTATTTACAAAATCATAGTCAAATATATTTTTAACACCGGTTGTTAAAAGAACCGGTGTTAAAAGTATTTTAAAGTTCAAATAATTATAACATATGACCCCGGTTATTTATAAAACCGTAGTTAAATATATTTTTAACACCGGTTGTTAAAAGAACCGGTGTTAAAAGTATTTTAAAGTTCAAATAATTACAAAAATGCCACCGCCTTTTTTTTTAACACCGGTTTTAATACAACCGGTGTTAAAAGCCGTTGTTAAAGGTCTTTTTTGTACTAGTGAGGAGTGGTGAATCCTTTGTAGGCTGTTCAAACATCTTCGGGCACTTCGGCTTATACCCGATCATCCTGGGTCCACACCTCCTTGGAGATGCTTGCTTAAGACGTCAAAGTATAAGTCTCTATGACCAAGATGACTTGAACACCGCAAGTCAAAGGAACATCGCACTTAAGCCGCAGTAAGATCTTCATTGACATATCTACATGTAGATTCCCATATGAAGTCTTACAGCTAGTCACTCCAATGAACTAGTTCCCTTAACTAGCATCCATGTTTATCTCCGGACATCCCAATGCCACCAGCCAGTGAGAATCAGCTGATTAGAGAATAACCCATGCTAGTCTCAACAGAATTGATAGTGTCCGTTTTTATCAATTCATCGACTAGGGATATTTTCAATACTTCACATTTGCGCATTTAGAGATAATCACTAGTTGTGATCTCATCACAAATTCTCTTATGCTGTGAGTTGTATTGCGGACATTCAGTAGATGAGTTTAAGATCCCAATCAAATACACAAGCATGTATACTCAAATAGTGAATTATCATTTATTAATATAAATGTTTTACAATCATAAGGCGATTGCCTTAGGACACTTCTCTCATATCACTAACAGTTTCGAGGTTAAATTATTGCCTTTTAATTAAAAATATAATGGAAATATCTTTGTTGTCAAATTGGTATGAAACTGTTGTGGAACAGTGCAAACGCACAACAGATTTTTTTAAAGCTAAACTGTTGTTGTAGATAAACGGTGGCATACGACAACACAGTGATAAAACTGTTTAATCGAATATAATAAAAGACAACAGTGAATATGGCATACGACAACGGTGATAAACTGTTGTTATTGATATACGACAACGGTTATAAAAACTGTTGTTGAATATAATAAAAGACAACGGTGAATATGGCATACGACAACGGTGATAAACTGTTGTTATTGATATACGACAACGGTTATAAAAACTGTTGTCGAATATAATAAAAGACAACAGTGAAAAACTGTTGTGAAAATGTTGTCGAATGTGATATACGACAATAGTGGAAAACTGTTGTCAAACTGTTGTCGTAGACCAAAACGACAACAGTGATTCACTGTTGTCGTAGACCCCCCTTTAACAACATAGCCTTTAACAACAGTGGCATTTGACATACGACAACAGTGATTCACTGTTGTTGAATGCATTTTTTCTAGTAGTGACCCAGTTCAGTTCCCCAACCCAGGGCTAGGTCAGGTAGCGCAGCTCTCAGCACCCCATGGATCGGACAACCAGGAAACCTGAAAGATGACAAGGCAGATACAACACGATAAACCCCCAACTCATGGTGTACCCCGTGTCTCTCGGCTATACTACACCCAGCCCGGTCCATACCACTCAGGTCCGCTGGTCAGTACTCGGTCTCCGGACCAGCTCTTTCTCACGTCGCCCCTACATCAGGACACCTTGGGGACGGCCATGACGTCAGAGATAGTGCATGCCTTACCCATTCATGACACACGTCGCGGATATCCCGCTGACTCGGTACGGTTGTACTATCCGAGCACCCCGCACCATGCCCGGTACCTATAGGTGCTCTCCCACGAGCTGACAAGCACCATATCCCTTCTGATTGACACAAACAGGGGTTGTCAGCTCCCCCAGCTATATAAGCCCCTCCCTTCCTCATTCCACAGGTATGCGCAATTGTGCTCCCTTATGCTATCTCCCTTTGCTTCACTACATTTCCTGCGGATACTAACTTGACCGTCAGAGGGCCTGACAGGGGATCTTTCCCAGCGGGTTTGCTAACGGTCATTTTCTCGCAGGTCGACGCCAGGTCGAAGCTAAGTCAGCGCTAGGTCAGCAACTCGTGACACTCGGGGGACCACCTCGCTCTTGGGGCTTCCACCTCGCTTCGTGACTGGATCAACGACGATTCCATGCACTTGCGGGCACGATATCACCTAAAACATTTGATCTTCTTTCTGGTCTAGTTCTCCACTTTAGTTTTCTATAGTTTAAACTTCATAAAAGTTTCCGACTTGTGACGCATGAAGTATACATAGACCTTTCATGAGTAATTATCAATAAAACTCATAAAATACAAGTGTGATCCATGTGATGTTACACTAGCTAGTCCCAGAGATCCATATGTACATAGTCTAGAATCTCCTCTGTCTTATGTATTGCTATCTTAAATTATACTTTGCTTGGTTTCCCAATAACACGGAATTTGCAAAATTCAAGTTGGCACGTGTTAATGCCCTTCAACAAATCTCTCTTATAAAGCTCTAGCATCCCACGTTCGCTCACCCTAACCACATATGCCACAAGATTATAATTTTTGATTCAAACTCCACTGAGACAACGACACTTACAACTGTAGTTCCTATCAACTTGCAGATATTTTCTACTATCTTTTGTCCTTTCATTACCATCAGATCTCCATTGCTAACCTTCATCACTCACTCATTGATTTGTAATTGCAACCAATACCATTCAGTATGTCTATTGAGATCAAATTCTTCCTTAGATCTAGTATATGTCTAACATCATATAAAGTTATGATCACACCATCAAACTTCTTAATTCTGAAGTTCTCATGCAGATAACTCTATAAAATGCATTATTTCCCATCATTGCCTTATAAGTGTCAAACCACTCATTATTTGGAGTTATATGATATGAACATGCAGAGTCTAAGATCCATGCATTCATCAGCTACTTCGAACTTGATATAACTGATAGCATATCTTCATCATCGCTCTCAAAATTTTCTTCTTAAATTATATTTGTAAACTTTACCGAACTACCTTTGTTCTCTGCAACATGTTTCTTTATCTCACGACAATATCTCTTCATATGACTTTTGCCTCTACACTTGTAGCACACTATCACCTTCATCCTTCTCCACCTAGAATGAGCCTTATTATTGCGATCCGATCTATACTGAGTTTTCTCCTACTACGTACGCTCTTAATTACAATTCACCACAAGACTTTCTTCTTGTGAAACTTTGTCACTTGCTTTCTTCCTCTGATGAAAATCCAACAAAACACTTGTAACTCCTCAAATTTGAGAGTTTCCTTTCCTCACATCATAGTAGCAACCAAATTCTCGTATGTAAGAGATGAAGGTAGAGAATTCGGCAATATCAGCGTCTTGTCTTCGTCCTCAATTTTCACATCAATCCACTTCAGATCGCTCACAATCTTGTTGAATATGCTAATATGTTGGCTCAGTTCGGTTCCCTCTATCATCTTTAGCCCAAATAATTTTTGCTTAAGATATAGCTTGTTTGTTAATGACTTTGACATGTACCAGCTTTTTCGCTTTTGTCAAACTGCCACCGGTGACTCCTCATTCATGATATGGTATATCACATCATTCGTAAGAAAAAACTTAATTGTTGCCACTGCCTTCGTCTGAAGTTCTTCCCAATCTGATCACTCCATGTTTTCCGATCACCTTTCTCCTAGAGCCTTCATCATGCCTTGTTGTACCAACAAGTCCTTGACCCTTCTTTGTCATAATCTGAAGTTCTCAGTTCCGTCAAACTTTACCATATTTAGTTTCACAGAAGACGTCCCCGACATTGAAGAAATCCGACAAAACCTCACTATGATACCAAGTTACGCAAAGACGGGGGCAATACTTCTCAACCTCTAATGCGAACAAAGAGAAAGAGAGAAAGAGATTGCATGAAGCAACAAGGCAAAGTCGCACAAGAGAGAAAGAGAACAAATACAAGGAAAAAGAAGAAGAAGAGCGAGAAAAAGATTTATCATGGTTTAGTGGCCTGTCTACTCCACAAAAAGGTTGAAACTTTATTAGAATTCTCTTTATATAAGGGAATACACATTATTCTCTTTTTTCTATAGTAGGTTTATAATGATCCCTATAAATTTTGCATAAACCCCAGACATAGTAAAATCGTAACAGAATTCTATTATAAAAAATCATATCAGAATTTTGTTATTAAAATCATAATAGGATTTTGTTATAGAAAAATTTTAACAGATTTTTCTTTCATGATATCGCTCATTCAAATATGAGTCACCCGTCAACAATTTGATCGAGCAAAAGACAGAGAAAAGGAAGGGCATATCCAAATTCATAGAGGGTGACACAATGAAACAAAGCATTAGAAATTGACAAGATATTAAAGAATATTAATTGTGAAAAATGGTTTTGTGATTAGTCATAAGGATTATGAAATTTTATGAAGGATGCTAAGTAAAGATACATGAGAAAATGATTTTAAAAAGTAAATATATACATTATCTATATAGACGTGTTTAAGTTAATTTTATATATTATTGTAATTTATATCTTTTATAATTTTATATGATGTAACGTGTAATATTTATGTAATTTGTTTTTCAATTATTAATGTTATTGGAAATATTTGGTTTTAAATTTTATAAAATTTTAATTATATATAATGTAAATTATAATGAAAAATTATGGGATCTACAATGGAGTGTTAGAATTAATTTTTTTTATAGTGAAGAAATTAGTAAAAAAATTTATTTTTAACATAACTATAGTATTCTAGGAGCTTTGAGAGTTCCCACTGTTTGTGTGCCCTAAGTTTCATGAATTATAACTTGTAGAGGATAAAATCGATGCTCTCAATTGAATTTGTTTTTTACTCTTTTATATGGAATTTAGTTAGTCTTTACGTGATAAATTGATGATTAATACATCGATGTTGCCATATTGAAATTTGGGATCAAAATTTGATAAAATTAGTGTGTCTATCTTTCCACATGTTAGTCACAGTATCCGAATTAATAGTCTCGTAATTTATCTCCTTCATATTAATTCTGTACTAATAATATTATAATTTATCTTTTTCATATTAATTTTAAGACGGATTAACAAACACAACAAAAATAACGAGTAAATCACCTTTTATACCTCTATCGAATTTACCTTAAAATAATTGCAGCATACTGTACTACCGGTGGTCTGTCAGTCTTAATGTCTATACAATCAAACAAAAATATTACTGCTTTCTCTATTTTTCTTTTTGGCCTGAGAGTTTTGCATTTTATGTAGAGAGGTCATTGCATAATGTAAGAACGCTCTCCCTCTGCGATTCAACATATTTCTGCATCGTATCGATCATTGCACGATTGGCTACAGAGTATTGTCGCTTGATCGATCGTATCAGTTCTTGGCATCAGCAGCAGACGCCTTTTTTTGTTTTTTTTTTTCTGAGAGAGAGAGAGAGAGAGAGAGAGAGAGATTGTGTGAGGATGGCGATGTCGGCGGTTGTAAAGGTTGTTCTTGGCTCGATTGCGTTCGGGATATTCTGGATTTTGGCAGTGTTTCCGGCTGTGCCCTTCCTCCCCATTGGCCGGACTGCCGGCTCCCTCCTCGGCGCTATGCTCATGGTGATCTTCCGCGTCATCCCGCCGGAGGAAGCCTACGACGCCATCGACCTCCCCATTATCGGACTCCTCTTCGGTACCATGGTCGTGAGCGTCTTCTTGGAGAAGGCCGACATGTTCAAGCACCTCGGCAAGCTGCTCTCCTGGAAGAGCCGCGGCGGTAAGGACCTGCTCCTCCGCGTCTGCCTAGTCTCCGCCGTTTCCAGCTCCCTCTTCACTAACGACACCAGCTGCGTCGTGCTCACCGAGTTCATCCTCAAGCTCGCCCGCCAGAACAACCTCCCGCCCCAGCCCTACCTCCTCGCCCTCGCCTCCAGCTCCAACATCGGCTCCGCGGCGACCCCCATCGGCAACCCCCAAAATCTCGTTATCGCCGTGCAGAGCGGCATCCCCTTCGGCAAGTTCCTCGTCGGACTCTTCCCCGCTGTCCTCGTCGGAAGCCTCGTCAACGCCGCCATCCTCCTCTTCTATTTCTGGAAAATTCTATCGGTGGAGAAGGACGAGGAAGTGGCCTCCGCCGACGGCAACATGGTGGAGGAGGACCACGACATGATCCTGCACCGCTTCTCCCCCGCCACCATGTCGCACCTCCCCTCTTTGCATTCCCAGCAATTTGGATCCACCCTCCCCTCCGGAGAATTCGGCTCCATCAGCGGCGTTCGTGGCAGGGCTAAAAGCGTCGACATTGATGTGCAGAATCTATCAAGCTCGGGAATTGAGTTCTTACGGACCTCGAACGTGTCGAAGGAGACGGCGGAACTCGCCGGGACCTCGCAGAAAGAGGAAGGCGCGTCGTCGAAGAGGGTTCCCAAGACTTACAGCAACCAAATCCGCGGCTCCAGAGGAGAGTCCTCTGTGCTGTCTCTCGACCCAAAGGAAAACTTCGTGGAGAGATGGAAGAGCATGCTGTGGAAGGCTGGCGTTTACCTTGTAACACTCGGGATGCTTGTCTCCCTTTTAATGGGCCTAAACATGTCATGGGCGGCCATTGCGGCTGCCCTTGCTCTGGTGGTGCTCGATTTCAAAGATGCATGCCCTTGCCTTGAGAAGGTAATTCTACTGCTCTTTCCTGCTGGAATCTTGTGTCTCTCTGTGCTAACTCTGATCTATGATCTAAAACAGGTTTCATACTCCTTGTTGATTTTCTTTTGTGGGATGTTTATCACTATGGATGGATTTAACAAAACCGGCATACCGAGTGCTTTGTGGGAATTTGTTGAACCTTATTCTTGCATTGATAGAGCTAGTGGAATTGCACTTCTTGCCCTGGTCATTCTTGTGCTTTCAAACGTGGCTTCCAATGTCCCTACAGGTATTTTATTTTTCTCTACAACATGATGCAATGAGTAATTTCCACACTATTTGTTCAGTATTTAGATTGCACGGGCTAGATGTTAAATTTATCAGCATGATAGTTGCATTAAACAGTGGATGACTAAAAATCTAAGACTGAAACCTGCTCGTCTGCTTCAAACTAGTTTGGAGTGTAAATGGTTTCAAGTGAAAGGGGGAAAGATTGTTTAGTTTGCTTACAGTCCTTGCAAATCAACTCAGTAAATTTATGCTTGGTGTCATATCCTTGGTTGTTTTTTTTCCTTCATCCCGGTTAGATCTGCATGCTTTAATTTAGCATTACAAATAACTTCTAGGGGGTTGTATAGTTTGCATGACAATCTTGGAGGTCAACAATTAGAGTAAACCTAACAAAGGAAGTAGGTTGTCATAATCAAGTTTGAATTCTGCATTGATTAACATAGGGTGAACATATTGCTCTGTTCGTGCACAGACCTGATCATTCTGGTTCAGCATAGATGATGCATGGGTCAGTCATAATCTCATGCTTAATAAAATTACAAAATGGTGTTTTCATCAAATATAAATGAAAGAAAACTTTCACTTTGCTTGGATGGGCATCAATCCATTGGCATCAAATTATTATCCAAGTTGTTTTCTTTTTCTTTCTGAATTGTCTGTATCCAAATATGTAGTGTTTGCAGCCGTGTATGACAATAAGAGAATTAGGATTCAAATCCCATTGAATCCTAAATGGGATGAATATCTTAGAGGTTGGGTATCTGAGTATGCATAAGTGGATTTACCCAACAGGCAAACCATGGAAAAGGCCATCCATCTACCTCTACGATTAGTACACTTGAATTAAAAAAAAAATGGTAATGGATGCATTGAATTGATTCAAAATCTTGTACTGTCATCGGTTGCTCAGTCAAATCTACTCTGTCGAACATCCATTGCCCCCACACTGTCCCCCCTGTAGGTCTCTTTCATAATTTGCGTTTTGTTCTTTTGCTTTTACATACGATCCTTTTCGGAATCTCCATTCTTTAATTGTATCTTAATTTTCCCTCAACTAGCTCCTTAGCCCCTAATAGCATATCCTTCCTTATTAACATCTAACATCCAGTCATTTTTCATTTGACAGAAAATATATATAGAAAAAGAGATCATCGCGATCCTTTCAACTTCAGGGATGAACTATAAATATCCATTATTGTTTATAATCTTGCAGTTCTCCTGCTGGGCGGAAGAATCGCTGCGTCTGCTGCACTCATTTCTCCTGAAGAAGAGACGCGAGCATGGCTCATGCTTGCATGGGTCAGTACAGTGGCCGGAAACCTCTCTCTTCTCGGATCCGCAGCCAATCTCATAGTGTGCGAGCAAGCTCGCCGAGTTCAATACTTTGCTTACAACCTCTCCTTCTTTAGTCATCTGCGATTCGGCCTTCCTTCGACACTCGTGGTCACTGGGGTTGGGTTACTGCTGGTGAGGAATTATTGATTAGCTCGAATAATTCAGTGACGAAGATCATGTAGAAAGTAATTAGATTCTTCATCGTCGATCGATGCCACATTCGGGAAATTCCATATCCCGTGCTGCAGCGAGAGAGCTGCATTGTTGAATAATTAGCATCATGTTCTCATTGTTGTATTTTTTTCTGCAGAACTGTTTTTTTTTTTGTTTTTGTTTTTGTAGATTGAATTTAATAACGGATCGAGGTGAACGACCGAATATTAGTATTTTCTTTAAGTTCCTGATGCGAATCCTTCTTTTTCAATGATCCTCGTTGTAACTATCGTGTGTCAGGACGATCATATATGGAATTAAAGCAATAATTTGATATTGGAAATTTAAATATTTGAAAGGATTGCGTGGCCTCGACCTTAGCTTGGTGAGGTTTTAAAAGATCGATCGGTAGTCGACGGTAGTTCCATTTTGCTCGAGCTGTTTACCGTGAAGATTTTCTACGTAGGTCTTTATTAAACTTTATCACTTTGTGGAGGAATTTTTTTAGATCGCGTCGAGAAGCCACTTGACCGATACCAACCAGACTACTTCTCCCTTAACCCGACGGACAACTCGAAATTCTTAACACCGAGACCCTCTCAGCCACTTGTACCATAGCCGATAGGGCTGGAACAAGCGACGGAAACGAAAAGACGATAATGTCATCAAGGAAAGTCACATACCAGTACAACATACGACAAATAAACAAAAAAGTAAGCTTCCATGGCATACAAAAGTGCAATCATATCGTCATGCAAGACGTCACGGACAAATCAAAAATACAAATGCGGAAAACAAAAAAATAAAAAAAGTATCAACATGTAAAGCAAGTAAACAACAAATTGCCTCGACACACGTGATTTGGATAGGCCGCCGAGTACTTCAGACGATCATCCTGAATAAAAATAAGGCTAATGGATTGTGAGTCCAAAAAACTCGGCGAATACATATATCTGAAATGCATAATAAGCTATATTAGTAGTAAGAGTCAAACTGGAAACACTATCAAGTGTAAAAGTAGGAAATGCTAAACTAGAATACCGAATAAATGATATCTATCATAGTCAGACTAACCCGAAGGTATAAAGGTCTGAATACCATAGGAGCAATGTAAGGTCACCAGACCCTATATAAACATACCTTCTAAATGTGCAGGCCAAATATATGTTGTAATCAAATGCAACAAGTACGAGCAAATGCAATAATGCAAACAACAACAATCATGTAATGATGCATCATGTACACATGATGCTGTATGCACTTCAGCTACTCGAACACTGGGTATCTGAGTGGACAGGATGCCAGAGAGCCAACTGCTCCTACAACTATAACCCCAAAACCATATAAGAGGGGAGCCAACTACTCACGGGTCACACAACCCATTATGACATGTACCCTAAGCCAACAAGGGGAAGCTAATTGCTCGCGGGTCACACAATCCATCATGACACATACCCAAAGCTAGGAAGGGGGAGCCAACAACTCTCTATACCACTACTGCCTGCTACCAGGCTCCAACATCAATACCCATGTGACCGAGCCGAGACACGATAGAACAACTGCACCCACTAGAAGGGGTCCCTGATTGCTACCACGCACCAAAACCACTACTCAAAAGTGACCGTACGGAGTCTCGACAAAGTAACTGTACGCACCCTCCAATAGCCACTACTTGCGCATGACAATGTGTGCAGTTCATGATCACGGTGTGACTGATGACATGTCTCGACCATGTGACTAGGAGCCCTGTATCGCGACCTATGCTATAACACCAAAAGCATGACTAACGACATGTCTCAACCGCATGACTGGAAGTCCTGTGTCGTCAGTACATGCACACGTAGGGATGATGCATGACACTATTATATGTAACACTCACTTAACTAATCTTCCAATCATCAACAGGATATGCAGAGGTCCAAGAATAATCATACATCATATCTTAGGCCTAGTGTTGGGTATAAGGTGTCCTATTTCTAATAAAAATATACAACAACATATGCAACAATAAAAAATAAGGAGGTCCAACCTCGAAGCAGTATAGAAATAAAATTATCATCTAGTCAAACAACTAGTATGAAGCGTAATATACGAAAGCAGAAAATTAATATAACTCTATTGCTATCTATAACTAACTATGCATAAAACTGAGACAATATTTAAACAGATAAGTCAGAAGTACCCGCCTCCGATATAGGTGCTCATACGTAAAGAGAATCCCCCATCCAATATCCATAATGACTCAGTATCCTATATCAAAGGACATATTAGCTATTTACACAAATAGTAAATAACTAACTATCTACTATCTATATAAGGTAAACCCTAATTATTATAATCATTTAATTTAAGTGGCCCTAGTTATCGAGATTGGGTTCGAGTTTAAATTTTTAGCCTAAGCTTAACCCAAAACTCCAATTTGCCAACCCTAGATCCAACAATCAAGTCACCCAACTCTCCTAAACTCGACTCACGGCCAAGGAAAGAAACAAATCAAAATTCAACACCTTCACATGAAGCTCACGTGATCAAAGGTTAACTCCAATATGTAGAGGATTGGATGTTGGCTAGAAGGGAGGTGAATAGCTCGATTCTCTTAATTCGTACTTCTTCCTACAAAGTTAGTACGCATAGTGGAAATAAAAGAAACAATGAAATCAATGCTAACACTAAACCTTTACGTCGTTCGGAGATTGCTTATTCCTACTCCACGGCTTGTCCTCGAGGTGGACGAACCCTTGATCCTCGGTGGATCAATCCCCGACAATCTCTG
>JAGFNQ010008426.1:0-46868 GCA_024364735.1 Boesenbergia rotunda
GTGATGCTCAGAGCATACGATACATCGGGCCTAGTACATAACATAGCATACATGATAGATCCTATCGCGGATGCATAAGGAATCTTATTCATGCAAATCCTCTCATCTTCTGTGCGCGGACACATAGACCTTGAAAGGTTGATCCCATGCCTGATGGGAAGGTAACCTTTCTTGGATTTCGACATGCTAAACCTTTTTAGCACTCGGTCTATATATGTAGACTGCGAAAGACCAAGCAACCGTTTTGATCTATCTCTATAGATTCTAATCCCAAGGATATAGGTTGCTTCTCCCAGGTCTTTCATAGAGAAAGTATTAGACAACCAAATTTTAACCGACTATAAGACTGATATATCGTTTCCTATAAGCAATATGTCATCGACATATAATACTAGGAATACAACTGCACTCCCACTAACCTTCTTGTACACACAAGGTTCGTCAGGATTTTGTGAGAAATCAAACTCTTTACTTGTCTCATCAAAACGGATGTTCCAGCTCCTGGATGCTTGTCTTAGTCCATATATGGATCGTCGAAGCTTGCATACTTTGGTTTTATCAACCGATGTGAAACCTTCAGGTTGTATCATGTATACATCCTCAAGCAGGTTTCCATTAAGGAAAGCTGTTTTCACATCCATTTGTCATATCTCATAATCATAATGAGCTGCTATGGCCAGGAGCATCCGAATGGATTTAAGCATAGCTACTGGCGAATAGGTTTCGCCATAATCAATTCCTTGTTTCTGACGATATCCTTTTGCCACTAATCTAGCCTTAAAGGTAACAATATTACCTTCCATGTCGGTTTTCTTCTTGAAAACCCACTTGCACCCTATGGGCTTAATCCCTTCAGGTGGGTTAACCAAGTCCCATACTTGATTTTCGTACATGGAATTCATTTCCGACTTCATGGCTTCAAGCCATTTGTCCCTTTCTGAACTTTTCAGAACATCATCATAACTGATAGGTTCGTCATCGCTAACGAGTAACACGTCGTTCGATTCACTTACGAGAAATCCGTATCTCTCTGGAATATTGCGTGTCCTATCAGATCTATGAAGAAGTGGTGTTGTTTTAGGTTCAACTGATAGCTCATCATTATGAGTTATTGGTTGTGGGTCTAGACTAGGTGTCTCTGTAATGTCTATTGGAGTTTCTTGAACTTCTTCAAGTTCAATACTACTCCCACTGTTTTCTTGTAAAAGAAATTCTTTTCCCAGAAATATAACATGCCTTGTAAGAAACACCTTTTGTTCTAAGGGATGATAGAATTGGTAACCCTTTGTTTCTTTAGGGTATCCAATAAATAGACATTTATCAGACTTAGCATCCAATTTGTCTGATACAGTCCGCTTCACATAAGCAGGACAACCCCATATCTTAAGGTGAGTTAAGTGAGGTTTCTTACTATTCCACGTCTCATATGGAGTAGTAGAGACTACCTTGGTCGGGACTCTGTTTAGCAAGTAAACAGCTGTCTTAAGCGCATAGCCCCAAAAGGATTTTGGAAGAGTTGCATGATTCATCATAGATCTAACCATGTCCATCAAGGTTCGGTTACGCCTCTCAGATACACCATTATGTTGTGGTGTATACGGCGGAGTCCATTGAGACAATATCCATTGTCCCTAAGATAATCTTGAAACTCTTGACTTAAGTATTCACCACCCCGATCGGATCGAAGTATCTTAATACTTTTGCCAAGCTGTTTCTCTACTTCATTTCTGAACTCTTTGAATTTCTCAAAAGCTTCAGATTTGTGTTTCATCAAGAACACATACCCGAATCGTGAGTGATCATCGATAAAGGTAATGAAGTAGCTATAGCCTCCTTGTGCAAGAGTTGACATTGGTCCACATACATCAGTATGTATTAGACCAAGCAATTCTCCCACTGGTTTATCTTTTCCCGAAAAGGGTAATTTGTCCATCTTGCCTTTTAAGCATGATTCGCATGTATCAAATGAACTGGGTTCAAATGATTCCAGAATTCCACATTGGTGTAATTTGGTCATGCGTTTCTTACTTATATGACCAAGACGACAATGCCACGTATAGGAGTCTATTTGATTATCTATTCGAGCACGTTTGTTGCTAACTTCGATTTTGAAAATGTCACCGGATAAATCTAACGTGTAGATACCATTGCACAAAGTTCCGGTCCCATAAAGAACACCATTTAAGGTTATGTAACAACAATTGTTACTAAAAGTTAAATGATAACCCTTTTCATTCAAGCATGAAATAGATACAAAAAAAAAAGAAGCATGAAATAGATACAATGTTCTTTATTAACGAAGGAACAAAATAACAATTATCCAACTCTAAGACAAGTCCAGTAGGGAGCTTTAGCAAATATGTTCCGATGGCAACAGCAACAATCTTTGCTCCATTTCCAACTCGCAAATTCGCTTCTCCCTTGACGAGTCTTCTTCTATTCCTTAGCCCCTGTATGTCATTACATATATGTGAGCTACACCCAGTATCAAGTACCCAGGTGGTTGAGGAAATAGAGTGACATTCAATAACGAAGATACCTGAAGAGGATGGGGCATCGGATGCCTTCTTCTTCAAGGACTCAAGATAAACCTTGCAGTTTCTTCGCCAGTGACCCTCCTTGCCACAGTGATGGCAAGTGCCTTTTGGGGTCTTTTCAGTCTTTTTGGCCTTTTTCTTCTTTCCCTTATTCTGTTCTTTGGCCTTCCTCTTAGAGCCTTTCTTCGAGGAACCAACTAACAGTACCGTCTTCTGATCCTGCTTTACAGAAGGCTCTATAGTCTTCAGCAGGTTGAGCAACTCAGGAATGGTAGTCTCCAGCTTGTTCATCCGATAGTTCATCACAAATTGTGAATAACTTTTGGGCAAACAATGCAGAATTAAGTCAATACTTAGTTCGTGATCCATTGCAAATCCGAGTGTGCTTAGTCGCTCAATGTACCCCAACATCTTCAACACAAACTGTGAGACAGAAGTGTCTTCCTGCATCTTAGAGGTGAAGAGGAGTCTGGAGACCTCGAACCTTTCGGATCTCGCCTGCTCGTCAAACAGCTCATGAAGATGGAAGATGATGGTATAAGCATCCATATGCTCATGCTGCTTTTGTAGCTCAGGTACCATAGCGGCTAGCATGATGCAACTCGCAAGTTCAGAATCGGTCACATGTTTCTGATAGGCCACTAACTGGTCTGGAGTTGCATTTTCGGGAGGACGGTTGGGAAGTTGATCTTCAAGGACATAAGCAAGCTTTTCTGCCTTGAGGACTATCCTCAGGTTTCGAAGTCAGTCAATGAAGTTTGGCCCAGTCAGCTTATTGGTGTCCAAAATGGAACGCAAATTCAGAGAAGACATGATCAAGTGATTATCCTAGAAATACAAATTGAGCTTATGTGAGAAGAATGATAAAGAATGCATCAACATACATAACTAAATCCTATTTATTTTTCGAATTGAATAACCCTTTTTATCAATTCGGGAGATCGTAGGAATATCTCCAAATAGGTTGATATCCAACCATAGATAAGAACGACCATGGCTATGACCATCAAGTTATTCTTAGCTATGAAGGTAGGTAATTATACCGATTACATATTACATATATGTAACTATCACTTTATGCTATCAACTAATTGAATGTTTGCATAAATCATTGGGTTGTTAACTTATTAACAAGTATGCAACAATATACATAGCACCCAACTGCACCTCTTTTTACATCGACCTTGGCTGTGGCACAACAAATCGATGCTCCAAGCTTAAGGCTGACCAATTAATCAAGAAATAGTTTTAATATAGTTGGAGCTCATTCAACCGTTTAGTCAGGCTTGGATGTGTCCAACAACCAAAACTAAGGATTGACCTCTGACTCCAACTATATTAATCATAAACTAATTCCATGGTTTGAACATGTTGAGGTTCAAGCCGGGCATGGATGTGTCCATCAACCCAAACGAGAAACAAAACTCCGGTTCTAACCATATTAATGGAAGGTGTTGGCCTTAATATTTTGTAAGGGGTTTTGGGTCTCATCCTTTTCTTTCTAAGCACATTCATGACATATAATTATGTCATGTACTAACGATTTCCTTAATAAAGTATGTATGTGACTTAATTTATCAAGTCTCATTAATTGAATTAGGAACCGGATTTCCTTATTCCAATTTCATACTTTATTCAAGGAATTGTTTTGGGAAACAATTTCCTAAATTGTCATAATCAATTTCGGAAATAATATGTTTAAGACTTTGATTTCTCTAAATCAAATCTTATTAAATTAAGAGACAGATTCCCTTAATTCAACCACATATTATTTTCATGAAAATCTTATTTAAGGAAATAAACTCTATAGGAAACAATTTTCCTAATTAATTTTGGAGACAACAATATGTAAGAAATCAAATAAGGAAATTATCGTTTGAGAATCACCTCAAAATTTTCAAGATTTGATCACATATTTTATTTATGGACTAATTAATTACAACAAATTATTTTCTTTGGGTGGCTCCCCGAGGCTCAGATACCCAAAGAAAAGAAATTTGTCGTAAATCTAATTTGGCCCGCTCCCCGAGGCGTAGCCAAATTAAACTTGACAATTCTTATTCAAAATAGGAAATTAAATTACAACAACTAACTTTAATTTGGGTGGCTCCCCGAGGCACTCCCCAAAGTAAAGAATTTTGTTAATAATTTAAAAACCAATTCGAATTTAATTGTCAATTAATGTTCCATAAATTTGTCTAGACTTTCTTGAAAGAAAGTGCCCAAAATTGCGAGCTTTCCATAAATGGAAAGTTTCCAAAAAAAACTTTCAGAATATTTGTAAGTTTCTGGTATAAAGAAAACTTACATATTTCCAAAATTAGGAAATTTCCTAAAATAGGAAAATTCCAAAATTGGAAAGTTTCCAAAAATGGGAAGTTTTCACAATTATCATAAAATTTCAGAATTAGGGATATTTCAAGAGTTTGCGAAATTTCATGAGGATTTCCAAACCATGAAATTCCTAAATCTAAAATTTATCATAATTGGAAAGTTTTTACAATTAGAAAATTTTTCAAAATTGAGATCATGACAAAGTTTTCCGCAAAACAATTATATGATTATGTCGAACACTAACCGGCTCTGATACCACTGTTGGGACCGGGTGCATGTTGACATGGATGCGGGTTCGTAATTTTAAAATTAATTACGTGCAGCGGAAGATTTAGCATAAATAATTTCCCAAATTATTTAACCACACATCTAAGCATGCAACCTTATATTGTGTAGACATGATCATACATTTAAAATTTTGCAGAAAGTAAACTAATTTACTTATTACCTCGCGTAACTCGAAGGAAGGGACGAGATCCAACCGTAAGCGTCCCTTGGAAGCTCCGCCTCTATTCGCGTCCACGCCGAGTTTTCTTCGGGATGACTTCGCAAAGCCACGAGTTTCGTGCCGACAAGAACTACTAGATTCTCCAAAGGCACGACAAGAATACCAAGAGAGAGATGGAAGACTAACCACCAAACGAAGAACGGAATCAAGATTCCGGGAGGAAGGAAGGAGTTGCGCCCGCTTCTTCTTCTTCTTCGGCAGCTGCTTGGTGGTGGCTGAAGCTCACGGCAAAGGGAGGGCCTCTAGGGCCGGCGGCACTAGAGGAGGGAGAGAGAGAGAGGGAGAGAGAGAGGGCTTATTCCTTGATCTCTTAGATTATCTCCAAGCCTTGCCTTGGTTCCTTTATATAGTAGCCTCTCAATCGCCAAGTCTCCTTTTTATGGAATAAATTTTCATAAGAAATTTATCATATAAATTTTTCTATGAATTATTCCATCATGCCAAGTTTTTATCATAATTTAATTTATAATAAAAACAACCATGTCTCCCCTTTTATTATGGAATAAATTTTCACAAGAAATTTATTATATAAATTTTTCTTATCATGGAAAAATCAATTCATAATTGATTTTATAAAATAAAATAAACTATTCAAAGTTTATTTTAATTTCCATGAAAATAATAAACCAAACTTCGGTTTATAAAAATTTATATATTATCCATAATTTTATAAAACAAACCACGCTCGGTTTATTTTATAATTTGAACCAAACAATTTGGTTCTCCCCTTTTAATGTGGCCGGCCAAACAAAGAGGGTGGGGACCCTCTTTGGCCGGCCAAACCCAAAACTATACCATACGAATTAAACTCATTTAATTCGTCCAATAAGCCTTCAATAGACTTAGCCATTTTAAGCTTTCGATGCATCTCTGAAAAATTCAGATTCGACTTATCTCTCTTGATCGGAAAATCCAATTTTCAACTCGTTTTAAATCCCTTGGATTACACGTAGTGCGTGTGACTAAATAGGCTTTCGATTTATGTTGGCCGTCTATAATTAACCAATTATAGAACGATCATGAGTGGCACCTAGTAGTACATCATGATCCCCAATTAATCGAAAGATCAACGGTCGACCTCAGAAATAATTCTGAAACCCTTCAGCAACTATAATGAATCGTGCCCCATTCCCTTCACCATCTTATACCCACTTGGTTCAGGACATGGTCTATGTGTGTCAGTCCCCACTAGGCTGACTACGTCACACCTAGCCCAAGCAATGTTTTTCTCGTCCTACGGATTCTAGTTACTCTCATGTTTCTGAGAGATTCATACTCTGAACATGTGATGATCTGGCCAGAGGCTTCGAGTAACAATCCGACGATAGGCCTTGGGTATACATCTCCTCGCAAGGAGTGGTGAATCCTTTGTAGGTTGTTCAAACATCTTCGGGCACTTCGGCTTATACCCAACCATCCTGGGTCCACACCTCCTTAGAGATGCTTGCTTAAGATGTCAAAGTATAAGTCTCTATGACCAAGATGACTTGAACATCGCAAGTCAAAGGAACATCGCACTTAAGCTGCAGTAAGAACTTCATTGACATATCTATATGTAGATTACCATATGAAGTTTTACAGCCAGTCACTCCAATGAACTAGTTCCCTTAACTAGCATTCATGTTTATCTCCTGACATCCCAATATCTCCAGCCAGTGAGAATCAGCTGATTAGAGAATAACCCATGCTAGTCTCAACAGAATTGATAGTGTCCGTATTTATCAATTCATCGACTAGGGACAATTTCAATACTTCACAATTACACATGTAGAGATAATCACTAGTTGTGAATTCATCACAAATTCTCTCATGCTGTGAATTGTATTGCGGACATTCAGTAAATGAGTTCAAGATCTCAATCAAATACACAAGCATGTATACTCAAATAGTGAATATTCATTTATTAAAATAAATGATTACAATCATAAGGCGATTGCCTTAGGACACTTCTCTCACAATACTAACATCCCGATCGAAGAAGACGTATATTATAGAAGTCAGATAATCCTAGGGTTTTAAAACCTTGCATAACTACCTGAAAACTAGGTTTTTTGCCAGAAAATTTTCCAATAAGCGAAAATCTATAAGGATTAGCCATGGAAGATACCTCCTCCTCCATATAAAAGATGCCAGGTTTGCTGTTGTAGATCGTCGCTTCTTTGAAATTTCCTCCGATTTCATCAAATTCTTTCTTTGAAACACGCGGGGAACTCAGCCGCAGGACCGCTGCATACGAAGGAGCACCCTCAGGATCCGCCCCTTTTTTAGTTGAAGGGTCCTCCGTAGGTTTCAGAGTGATAGAGGGGAGTGGAGGGAATTGAGAAAGATCAGGCGCCGATATCCTGTTGGCGGCCGACCATCGCCGCAGGAAGGGAGGCGCGCGCGATTCCAATTTGAGAAATTACCTTTGAATCGCCCAATTGGGAGCATGTCTTCTAAGTGCTATCTCTCCAGTCCGTGATCTATCCTTGGGACCCCATGAAGACCCTTCCTCACCGTAGGTCAAAGGAGAGCAGTGGTCAGAGACAAGGGAGGATATACTCCTTTTTGGAGAGTTTACAATAAATTGAAATTATAAAAAATAATTTCAACTTACTTGTTGAGTAGCTCGAGCTACTTTTTATGCAGACTGCAGTCTCCCGAGTAGAATTCCCGAGCTAGAATTCTCGAGCAGAATCTCCCGACCAGGTCTCCCGAGCAGTAGTCGGACGTCTCCCGACCAGGGTCTCCTGAACCGGTCTGCCTGAATCAGAATTGGAGAGTTGCTGAGGCCTGTGTTACGCAGTTTCCTTGAAACAGATTTGTCCTCCTCCGACAGTGCTTCGAGGTTCCGATGGACGTCTGTCTCTCAGGATACAACAGCGGGACCATGGGCACAATGGATCACTCATTGCTCGTGGAGAACTGAGAAAGTATCCGAACGCTATCAAGGGAGGTCGGGAAGGAGGTGGAAGATAATTTCTTCTCCATTTATTTTGCTCTCAGTCAAACCTCTTTATATAGGCTTAGACCCCGCAGTAATCAATAACCGAATTAATGTCATTTACTGTCAATTAACTTGCCAGATCCAAACGTTTGGGGGTTACTGATTTTACATTAATCAATAGTTAATACATCAGTTATATTTGAGCAAAAATTTAGCAAAACATTGGTTTATCTGCTTGGACAAATTTTGCCCCGACCAGTCGGACATTCGACGTGCGCAGGTTATGCACGCACATGAGTCCACTTGGTTCAGTACAAATCCGGGCACTGGATTTGCACCCCCCTGCGCACCCATGCATGAGAGAGAGCCTCTCCCCTTACATTTGTTCACAACTAACATGCTTGTGAAACAATATAAACCAACAATTATGCCTTAAGACTCCCAATGTGGGACTAAAGTCCCATTCACAATGGAGTCCCTTTATTTTCCACCTCCCTTTCCATTCACATGAAACTCCTAATGTGGGAGAGTAAAGTCCTACTCACCAAGGAGCTTCTTTCCTCCCTTTCCATTCACACTATATCCAACAGATCCAAGCTGAGCTGTAGATTCGGTGGTTAGGACAAGAATCCTCTCCTTACCATAGCTGAGAGGAAGAAGAATCGGGCATGTATCTCGCTGTTGTGCTTGCAATGAGGTATCATGTGACAGGAGGTGGCATTTCCTCGAACGTCGTTGATCCACGACGCTGGCATGGCTATGGTCGTGACGCTATCGATGAGGGAGAAGATCACGTCAAGGGAAGAGGGAGGAAGTGGCGCTGTGACCTTAATCTGGTGTTCGGAGGAGTTAGCCACGAAGAAAGGAAAAGTGCAAAGTATAAATGTTGCTCATTTTTCTCTTTAGTCCCTAGATTTCGGGTTATTGCAACCCAGTCCTTATTTTCAAGTTTCCTTTTACTTTTCCCCCCTTAATCCCTTGAATTCAAATCCGGGCTCCGATAAAACCTAAACGAACTCCAAAATTTCCCTAGGATCGAGTTTAAGATGTTGTATTTAACAACAATGCTCCAACCCTAACATCCCAATGATTTGAGTACGAGAGGTTAATTTTTTGCACTTCATTTCAGACGCAACTAGCTTTGTGCTCTTTGCCAATGGAATGATTGAGATGATGAAAATAAAGGTTGGAATCAAGTGATTGTTACTATAAATGTTTTTAAAAGGTTGCATTTTCAAGTTTGCTTACTACTTGCAAAATGTTATTGAACTGGTAAACATCCTCTTTTAACTAATGTATCTCTATCTATCACTATAGAGTTTAAATTATATTCTTTCAATGAAACCTACAAGTCTAATGGTAAATTGTTGGTGTAAAGACCTTCTAATTTAAATACATTGTTAAACACTAAAATATCACAATGAAAACTAATCATTAGGGAGGAATCGTAATTTTTTAAGAATAATCACTTGAAGTCTTTAACAAGTTATATAATATTATAAACCAAAATTTATTCATCAAACTCCTTAATTTGGCTTTGTCTAGTTGAATCAGTTTGAGCTTGTTCATCTAATACCTAAAATTAGAGTTCTTCATCTTGCTTAAAAGTGCCCAATAAAATAATGAGCCAATTTAACTTAAATTTTAAACCATAAAAAATCCCATTTGAATTAAATTAATCATTTTTAATGAAATTTAGGGTATAAATCAGGGTTTAAGATCCCGTATCATGCTGAACTAAATGATTGAAACATATTATTTTAATAAATCATCAAAACTCAATACTGTTCGGCATTAAAGTTTAAAATCTCAAATTATATCATAGTTTTAGTCTTTGAATGAAAAGATATTATTCGAGTATTATACCTGAGCGGGATGAGTAGCCCAAGGTGAACACGTGGCGTAAGAAGGTTGTGTGTCATGGCCAGGTGAGAGAGAAGTGCTTGAGGGAGAAATGTCCGAGATCAGCTCAGGTACTATGTGCCCCGAGACTAGCTAGGGGAAGTGTCCCTGAGATCAGCTCGGGAGAGAAATACCTAAGACCAGCTCGGGCAAAGAGTGTGCGAGACCAACTCAGGCTAGGTTTCCCGAGGCCACCTCGGGAGAGATGTGCTCGGTGTGGGATCGGTGGCATCGATAGAGGGGGGGGAGGTGAATATCGACTCTAATTTTCATTGTCGGAATTTCGTCGTTTATACGTTTGCTTAATATCAAAGTCATTAGTAGCACAACGGAAAAATAAAGAAAAAACACAACATAGTAAACACGCGGGATTTATTTGGTTCCCAACCCCCAAGGGTTAGTACGTCCAAGGTCTAATCACGAAAAGTGCTCGTCCACTAGTGATCTCCTTTCCGAAAATTTTTCGGAGGCAGAGAAATTCATCTTACAGTTTGAATACAAGCACAAATAGAAAGAATAAATACAAGTTGTAAGTAATTGCAAACCAACAAAAATGACGATCTCGATCAATCCGGATGTCCGAAGCGTCGCACACTTCCTCCTGGAGCCTCCTTGGTCGAAGAGCTTCATCTTAGCACTTTTTCTTCACAGGGAATGAGTAATCGGATGGAAATATTGATATTCTGAACTGAGGGGTTGAATCCCCTTATATACACAGCATCCGGGTGCCCTAGTGCCCATAGAGGCACCTCAAAGGTGAACCCATCTGATCCGAACTAGCGACCAACACGCAGGGATAAAACCTGTATTCTTGGGCACCTGGGAGCAATGATGCACCTGGGATGATGGGGGCGCCTAGGATGATGGGGGCGCTCGGGAGGTCCTTTCTCAATCTTTGTTTATTTGTGTTTTCTCTCCTACCTTGCCTCCAACTTCAAGTTCCTGTAAGACAAACAAACACACAACAAACAGACAAACAATCCTAGGTTCTGACTTTGGATTTCAAATGAAATTCTAGGTCGAATTGACGCCTACTGTTGCCTCTTCCTGGGAACGCGTCCTTACCTACTACACTATGGAGAAGTTACCTTTTGCCAACCGGGACCTCCGGTTGGACTTTTGCTCGGCCTCCGAGACTCCCGGATCTCGAGACGTCTGATCCTCGACCCGTCTCTACTTCTGTCCGTAGTCCGCGCTCGGCTAAGTCTTCTGCTCAATCCTCGACCAAGACTTCGTGCCCAATTCCTCGAACCAGGACTTCGACGTCCAACCCTCGGCCAGGTCTTCGTGCCTAATCCGCGACCAGGACTTCGTGCCCAACCCTTGGCCAGGTCTTCGCGCCCAATTTCCTGAATCAAGACTTCGTGCCCAACTTTACTTATCAAGACTTCGGTGCCTTGACAAGGTTTTCTTTGCTAGTCATCTTAATCCTAACTAGACTTCTCTCTGCCAAACATCAGGACTTGTTTGACTTAGTCTTTGGTCTAACCGACCAGATATGTGTTTAGTCACTCTGCCAAACATCAAGTCTTGTTTAGCTTATCCTTTTGGTTAAACTAACCAACCCTAGGTTCTCTACCAAACATCAGATCCTGTTTGGCTAACCCTTGTTCTAACTGACCAAACCATGGTATTTTGTCACATATATCAAATCTAGGTTTGATCACTCTGCCAAATATCAAGTCTTGTTTAACTAACCCTTGGTCACACTGACCAACCCTGGGTACTAATTACTCTACCAAACATCAGGTTCTGTTTGGCTAACCCTTTGGTCAAACTGATCAAGCCTGGGTTTATCCTACCTAACATCAAGTCCTGTTTAGCCTAACCCTTGATCACTTTGACCAGATCTTGGTATATTGTCAAACATCGAACACTAGAGGTTGACTGTTCATCTCTGATGCTTTTTGCACCAACACCCAGGACTAGCTTGGGCACTGGGAGTTCCCGAGCTCGGCTCAGAGAGAGGAACCCGAGACCAACTCAAGAGAGAGAAGATAGATGAGGAGAAGTTTATCGTTAACAACGATAATGACACACTAAATACAGGTGGCGACAATTTCAAGCGTCCCCTCCCTGAATAGGAATACTGGCCGACAGTTATGACCTACAATGCATAGTTTAATATGTGCGGCAGCCGTTACCGGTAGCCCCCAGTGAACGATAGCTGGCGGAAAACCACGAATCATGAGGTGTTGGAATAGGGGAGGCGGTTACAACAATGTGGGAGCACTCAAAGGAAGAAAGTAGCGACTATATAAGGTGCTTAGACCCCTAGGTAAAAGGGGGGGGGGATCTTCTGAACTCTAGTAATTTATTCTTCTTGCTCCTCGTCTCTCTCTCTCTCTCTGAGTAATTCTTGACTTGAGCATTGGAGAGGGCTTCACTGGAACTCCTTCTAGTGTATCCCTTTAATGCTCGTGTTAATCTTGCAGGCGCGGGTGCCCCTTTTGTCATCGCTCAAGGCTACACCGCGGTGACCTGTCATCCATGTTGTTCACTTCCAGAACAAGTTTGGCGTCGTCTGTGGGAACTTTGATCACACACCAGAAGAAACACTGTGATGGCAGAACCGGAGGGACAACCGATCACATTGATATGGGAAGAGTTGAACCGTCTAATAGCCAACGCTGTTCGAGGGGCACTGAAGCAACATCAAATCGAACAGACTGCTTCTCAATGGGTAAATCCGCTATAGGCAAACGCCCAGAGAGTATCAGCCTCATATGTTCGAAATCGGATATCTATGTCTCCTCCAAGTGTACCTGTGAACGCAACCCTAGGACATCGACGGGACTACAATGAAGGACTAGAGGGAGCACATACAACCACTTCCAGCACTCTGAGCCAAGAAGAGGGACAAGAAAAGAGTGAACCTATAAAGGTTCTCCCAAAGCACACATCTTTGCCATTCATCCAGGATATCGTGGACGATTCCATGCCCAAGCAATTCTGCGACCATGGAATTGCTAATTACGATGGAAAAATAGATCCTGAAGATCATATATACAAGTTTGAGAATGTAGCCCTATTGCACCAATATACGGATGGTGCGAAATGTCAGGTATTCTTGAACACATTGTCGAGAGCAGCGCAGCGGTGGTTCCAAAGGTTACTGCAGGGCTCTATAAACTCCTTCTTGGAGTTTAAGATTGACACTACATCGCCAGTAACCGGCGTTATTAGAAGACAATACTTAATCTCTTCACTCTAAAACAGAAAAGCAAAGAGTCGTTAAATGACTACACCTAGCAGTTCAATCGGGTAGCACAAGACGTGCTGAGTGTCGCTTTAGAGATTCTCGTCAGCGCCTTCACGTAGGGACTTGCTGAAGGAGATTTCTTTCGGTCCCTTGTGAAAAGGTCACCGACCAGCTTTGATGATTTATTGGGGCAGTCGGTCAAGCTCATCAATGAGGTGGAAGTGTAACACGCCTGCCAAAAGGATTCAGCAGGAACACCTATCCAAATCTCGATACGATCCAAGAGGAAGGAACCACCTGCTCCTACCTGGGCGAAGGATTCTCTCTTAAGGAAAGGTCACTAGGACCACAAGAAGAAACTAGTGGAAATAGTGAATACTAAAGGCCCAACACTGCCTAAGAAGTACTATGACTTTCATGGCAGTATTACACATTCTATAGAGGAGTGCTACACTTTGAAGAGGAGGAAATCCAAGGACGCTGGTGCCAAGCCACACAAGATATGGAGAAACTCAGGGTATCAATGAAGATCCCCTCGCCGAAGCCGATCTCTTATACGACGACAATCAGGGGAAGTGGAACCCAGGAGGTGGGCTCGGTCACTTTCAAAGAGAAGATCTAAGGAGGCCTCACCCCGCCGATCCGCCTTACCAGAATGAGTCCCAGGGAAGGGCAAAGCTCTAGCTCGAGGACCTCCATCAAGTCATGTCGGAATGATCTCGGAAGGTTCGACTGGTGGGGATTTGCATCGGGCAAGGAAGTCTTATACGTGTAGGTTGGAAAACTACGCGATTGGGACAAGGAGAAGCGCAACGGGCCGGTCATCTCCTTTGGCCCTGAGAATCTGGAGGATGTTGAGGCTCCTCATAAAGATGCACTGGTAATTCTTGCTCGCATAGCTAATTATGAGGTTAAGCGTATTTTCATGAATACAGGAAGCTCTGTCAATATCCTGTACAAAGCGGTGCTGGACCAGATGCAAGTAGATGAGGGTGAGTTATGCCCCATCTCAACACCGCTGTTTGACTTCACTAGGCATCAGTTGCAGTCGCTAGGACTGACCCTCGGGGATGATATCTTACAAAGGACAAGGAGAACTCCTTTCATGGTGGTGGACTCCCCATCATCGTATAATGCCATTTTAGGGAGACCAACCCTCAACTTATTTCAAGCTATGATCTCGATCTATCACCAAAAAATCAAGTTCCCGATGGGGGATCAGGTGGTTGAGGTTAAAGAGGATCAGCTAGTTTCTCGGCGATGTTATAGTGGGGAAGTTAGAACAGATGCTCACAAGAGCATGAAGACCCATGAGACCTTGCAGATCGACTTAGCAGATCCTCGGACGAAAAAAGAAGCCAAGGCAGAATGCAAGGTGGTGGAGCGTGAGGAAGTCCAGGTCCATCCTCGTCAGAAGGGAGGAGTTACAAGAATCGTTGTGGACCTGAGCCTTGAACTCAGAACCAGGCTGATCAACTGCTTGGTCAGTCATTATGACGTATTTGAATGGGCTATGGATGAGATCAAAGCAATCCCTCCTACTCTGGCTACGCACAGACTGCACATCATTCTAGAAGACCAACCAGTAAAGCAAAGGCGAAGGCACTTTTTCCCAGAACAAAACCAAATAATTAGAGAAGAGGTGATGATGTTGCTGAAGGCAGGGCACATTCGGGAAGTATAATTCCCGACCTGGCTGGAAAATTTTGTATTGGTTCCTAAGCCCGGGGGAAAATGGCAGGTTTGTATTAATTTTCGAGATTTAAATAAAGTATGCCCTAATGACTACTACCCTTTGCCTCGCATCGATCAACTGGTAGATTCAACCTCCGGCTGTGAGTTTATCTCAATGCTAGACGCGTATCAGGGATATCACCAGGTCCTTCTCGCCCGGGAAGATCAGGAGAAAGTAAGTTTTGTGATCGCTGATGGCACCTACTGCTACAATGTCATGTCATTCGTGTAGGGATCTATATGCAAAAATATTCAAAAATCACAGCGAAAATAATAGATCCCACAAGCGATCCATGCGAAAGAAAACTCATACAAAGTTACTTTACAAATTCCTATCGTATAGGTATACCTTTGGCTCGTGCCCTTCGGTTATCCCGCTTGTCCGAGGCATGCCTGATCTCTTGCACGTTTAAATATTCGTGCCTCTATGCGTATCCACACGAACACGATCTCTCAAGCTTCGGAGAAAAATCTTCTTTGTGGTCCTAGCCACAAGAGGAGATTCACAAAGCAAGAAGGAGAGGGAGAAGAGGGATTTTGGCCAAGAGAAGGAAGGGAAGGACAAAATGACAAGTTCTTCATCCAAATGACAAGAAAAACTCTTTTATACTCATTCCATGAATATGAAGAGTTTTTGTCCTTTTAGCTTCCCTCCATTAATGCCCTAATAAAAACCCAATTAGAGCACATTTTCTCATGTGACTCTTCAACTTCTCTTCATCCAATGAAGAGGAGCTTTTCATCTTCCTCTATTATTAATTTATTAAACATTTTAATGAATTAATATCTCATTCAAATATGGTTTAGTCTAATCTAAATGAGTCTAACTCAAATTAGATCTCAATCTCATAATCCAGTTGGATTCACTTGAGTCTAACTCAATTAATCCAATTCAGATCAAATCTTAGTCAAACTAAGATCAATTAATCTTCGAAACATCGTGTCCTTAGTGTGTAACTCAATAGGTTCTCATAACATTAGCAATGTGTCTAAACAACTTTAGACACATAAGCAATGAGTGACATCTAGAAATGCATCATTGCTACCCAAGTGACAAAAAAGTCAAGATTCGACTTGACCTCCATGACTATGACAATATATGATCTTGTCCTTCTATCCTTGATATCTAGATTGACCAATGAGGCATAGACTGCGTCATCCTAGATCAATCTTTATGTAGCAATGATCCCCGAGTAGACTCACTCAAACAAATGAGTTTAATATCTTATATTGACTCATTTGAGCATGACCAAGCATTTTAGTAGTCCTACTCGATCAAGGGGTCCACAGATATTACTCCCGTCATATGGGAGGGATAGATCTCATCTACATCACTTACATCCCTCCGCATAATTTATTTCATATCCAGTGATCGCCTTTATAGTCCATCCTGTTATGAGTGACGTTTGACGATACCAAAGTACATAACTCCTTATGTAGGGAACCGTAGTGACTTCAGGTCTAAGGACTATTCATACTAATAGTCACATGAGAAAGTTTATGACACTCATATGACAATCTATGAAACTTTCTTATGGTGGGTCAATTCAGTACACATTCTCTAATATATACCCATATGTCAACTTGATATCATATATCCATGACTTGTGAGCTCAAATGATTAATTGACCTACATGTTAGTCTTCATTCATTAATATTGTCCTTGAATATTAATGCTTGACTAGGAATGATTTAGTGTAGTGTTCTATACATCATCTCACTATCGATTCAACCAATCGATATGATGTAGATAAGAACCTACTACCCAAGGACATTATTATACTTAGTTATTTGGCACACATATAAAGTATAATAACCAAACATACCTTTATTAATGATAGAATATTATACAAAAAGTCCCTAGTCAATCATCACATCATTGGCTCTAGGGCTCGTACTAACAATTCAGATTAAGGTGCGGGAGCAACCTATCGACGAATGACGGACAATGTGTTTCGACATTAGATTGGTCGAAATATCAAGGTTTACATCATTGATGTCCTGGTTAAAATAGAGAAAGGGAAAGACATGATTGTCGATCTAGAGGAGACGTTCGCCATCCTGAGAGCTAACATACTAAAGTTGAATCCAGCTAAGTGTTTGTTCAGGGTGAAAAGTGGACGTTTCCTCAGGTACTTGGTGACAGAGAGAGGAATTGAGGCGAATGCTGAGAAGGTGCAGGCTATTTTAAATATGTCGTCACCAAGAAATTTCAAAGAGGTTCAACGACTTAATGGAGAGATCACAGTTCTATCCAGGTTTATATCTCGGTCAGCCGACAGGACTCTGCCTTTCTTCAAAATTTTGAGAAAAGCAGTCAAATTTGAATGGGATGATTAATGCGAGAAGACCTTCACGGAGTTGAAAACATACTTATCTAAGCTTCCTATATTATATAAGTCACTGGAAGTGGAGACTCTTTTTGTCTACCTATCTACTACTGAGCAGGCTGTGGATTCATCCCTTATTCGAGAAGAAGGAAACATTCAATATCCTATCTTTTTTTTCAGTCATCTTCTTAAAGATGCAGAGACTCAGTACACCACACCGGAGAAGCTAGCGTATGTGCTAGTCTTAACGGCGCGAATGTTGAGGCCTTGCTTCCTGGCACATCCAATCATTGTATTAACTAATAGCTCTCTTGGGCATGTTCTTACAAATCCTAAAGCATCTGGGCGGTTAATCAAGTGGACTACTGAGTTAAGTGAATATGTGTTTGAATATCAACCAAGGATGACTATCAAGGCTCAAGCTTTGACTGATTTTATGCTCGAAACTATTCCAGTTCCTGAATTCAAGGAAGTTTGGAAGATTTATGTTGATGGATCGTCTAATCAAAAATCAAGCAGCATGGGTGTTGTAATGATATCTCCTCGAGAAGATGTATTGTAATTATCTATATGTCTCAATTTCTGAGCTACCAACAATAAAGCCGAGTATGAAGCAATACTGGTCAGATTGCAGGCCGCTAAGTAGGTCGGTGCCACCCGGATTAGAGTATATTTTGATTCTCAACTTGTGACTCAACAACTAAAAGAGGATTTCGAGGTTCGGAATGAGCGGTTGAAGAAGTATGTAATAGCATATAATCACCTGAAGGCCACCTTTATGGAAGTTACGCTGTAGAAAATCTCGCGAGCGGATAATGTTAAGGCTGATGAACTTGGCAAGTTTGCAAGTTCCTTGGCATTATAAACCGTGGATAAGCCTACAATTCAAGAAGAAACAGTGGCTCAGGTCGGCCGGGAACATGTCGATGCTATATTACCTGATTAGAGAGAAGTTTATGTAAGTACCCCTGGTTGATTTTGATGTGATCAACCGATTTAAGTTAGGTCCTGGTATGTTTAATCCCTCTGCTAAGTGTGTAGGAGCTTAGGTACGGAGGAAGTCGAGCGTAAGACGTAGCGGACGAGAAGGATTGTGCGGGGAAGTGAGCCGATGGGCTCGGTACAATCCGAGGGACGCGGAAGCTGCGGAAGAGTACGCCGGTGGAGCGAGAAGGACGTGCGCGGTGTCCGAGGGACGAGAAGCCGGGAGGAAGGACGCTCGAGGGGCGAAAGGCCGGAGTCGGGTTCGGGTGAGCCTAACTCTGGTTGGCCGGAAATCACCCAGAAGATGAACCAAAAGACTGGTCAGTTTGACCAAGTCAAACAAGGCACCTGAACCAAAAAGAATTTTATTTGTTGCTGCGAAGATTCGAACCAGCAACCTCGCCAATGTAAATCACCAACCTTACCGACTGAGATAAGGAAGAGATGTGATTGAAGTTGTTGCGAGCAGATAATAAAGTTATTTATCTGTTGCGAGCGGAAGATAAAGTTATCTCTTAAAGGATAACTTTATCCTTTAATCAGATCTAATGGATGCAGTTTAATCCCATCCAAGATTAACTGTCCAGATTATATCCATGGATCAACGACCAAGAGAAAAATCATCAAAAATCAACAATCCAGATTTATTCTCTTAGGCTATAAATAGGCTTAGAGATTTAGCTTTAGGAATCAATCATTTTATTCATTCTTGTAAAATCTCTAGCGTGCTATTTTTGTAAGGCTTCTCCGCCACAAGGAGATTATTATTGAGCGTCCACTGCCTTGGAAGCAACGTTCTCAGTTGCGACCAAGTTCTTTTTTGAAGATGAGTGTCTCCACTTTCATAATTTTTTTTCCCCGTCTATTCACCCCGCTCTAGCCGGTCCAACCCGATCCAACAAGTGGTATCAGAGCCAAGGTCGCCGTAGAAAGACTAACCGTCGACTGCAGCAATTTCAAGAAAATGGTTGGAGCCATAATCTACCCGCCGAAGTTTGAGGGGGAGTTCACGATGTGGAAGCGCCGAATGCAGGTATTTTTTAAAACTGATATTGAATTGCTAATAATTATGAAAAATGGTTTTTCAGTTCCTAAAGACAACAACGGCAAGGATAAAGAAATAAAGTCATGGACCAAGAAGGAGAAATCAGACTTTGAAGCAAACGGCAAAGCTGAATTTCATCTACTAGCCGTTCTTCCCGTGCAAGAAGTTAACCGCATCGAGAATTACAACTCGGCAAAAGAGCTCTGGGAGAAATTCCTAGAATTTCATGAAGAGAAGAATAAGAAATCAGACATCGCCGCACTGAACACAAGGAAGATCCAACTCGACGATGAGTCCTTGTCAGAAGAGTCGGAAGGTCAAGAATATGCGGGTCTTGCGCTAATGGCAAATCATCAAGAAGGGAGCACTGATGAAGGGGGAGAGACGTCAGAAGAAAGCGACGACGAAAGAGGAACCTCGCTTTTCGAAAGCGACCCGGTAAGTGAGGTTTGTTTTCTTCCTCATGATCAATTATATGCAGGAGTTAAAGCCTTGCTCAAATCTAATTATAGATTAGAAAAAGAAAATTAAAAATTAAAAAATGAATTAACACTTACATCCTCGTCTGAAATTTTGAAAAATGAAAATGATAATTTGAAAAACTTAGTGCAAAAATTAGAACTTGATATTGCATATTTACGCCAAAAGAAAAATAGCTTTCCTGATAATTTAAATTGGTATTTTAAAAATCATAAGGACCAATTTAAAAAGGTGCCCAAAAGTTATATTCCGCCTAAGTTTTTAATTAATCCTGTAGACAGGAACTTATTTTGGGTTCCTAAATTTGTATTAAACTAATAATTTTTTTTTGTTATTATATATGTGTGCATTTTGTTTCTCTAACAAAAATTATGTCATTATTTTTTTTATGCACAATTATGCTGTCTATCTACTGGAACGCCTTTCAAAATTTTTTGAATATTTTTTCCTCGAAATTTGAAATTAAGAGTTTAAGGGAAAAACTCATTATAATTTTTTTTTCAAATTTTTCGAAGTATTTTTTTGAATTTTTTAAAATTTACTCTTCAAGAACTCTTATGTGTTGGTTTGTCATTTTTGGACTTGATCAACCAATTGAAAGCTCAAAATTTTTGTCTAAACTCATATCTTTATCTTCGACTTTGACAAAAATATTCAGATTTTTTTCATAAATGTTTATGTTTTATGAATCGTTTATTGAAATCTATTTTTTTTTATTTTTTATGAATTGTTTATCGAAATATGTTTTTTTTTTAAATTCGATAGAAAAATATTTTGACAAGATTCGATTTTTTTTGGAACTCCACATCAGCTGTGGATTTTATAAAAAAAAAATTAGATTTTATTTAAGTCATTTTTAAAAAAAAATGGAATTAACTTTGAAAAAATATGCCATTTTAAAATTTGAAAAATCTATGGCAACGCGATTTTTTTTCACTTAGAATATTTTTTATCACACTCTAAAATTTTTCTTCTTCCCTACTTATATTTCCCCATTTTTTGATGTGATCAAAGGGGGAGGAATAATATTAAGTTAAGAAGTAGAATTTTAATTTACTCGAAATTTAAGTTTTTTTTGAACTTAAACTGTTTACATTATTATGTATGTTTTTTTATTTTGATTACCCTAATTTAACTCAGATTGATGCACATCAAAAAGGGGGAGATTGTAAGTACCCCTGGTTGATTTTGATGTGATCAACCGATTTAAGTTAGGTCCTGGTATGTTTAATCCCTCTGCTAAGTGTGCAGGAGCTTAGGTACGGAGGAAGTCGAGCGTAAGACGTAGCGGACGAGAAGGATTGTGCGGGGAAGTGAGCCGACGGGCTCGATACAATCTGAGGGACGCGGAAGCTGCGAAAGAGTACGCCGGTGGAGCGAGAAGGACGTGCGCGGTGTCCGAGGGACGAGAAGCCGGGAGGAAGGACGCTCGAGGGGCGAAAGGCCGGAGTCGGGTTCGGGTGATCCTAACTCTGGTTGGCCGGAAATCACCCAGAAGATGAACCAAAAGACTGGTCAGTTTGACCAAGTCAAACAAGGCACCTGAACCAAAAAGAATTTTATTTGTTGCTGCGAAGATTCGAACCAGCAACCTCGCCAATGTAAATCACCAACCTTACCGACTGAAATAAGGAAGAGATGTGATTGAAGTTGTTGCGAGCAGATAATAAAGTTATTTATCTGTTGCGAGCAGAAGATAAAGTTATCTTTTAAAGGATAACTTTATCCTTTAATCAGATCTAATGGATGTAGTTTAATCCCATCCAAGATTAACTGTCCAGATTATATCCATGGATCAACGACCAAGAGAAAATTCATCAAAAATCAACAATCCAGATTTATTCTCTTAGGCTATAAATAGGCTTAGAGATTTAACTTTAGGAATCAATCATTTTATTCATTCTTGTAAAATCTCTAGCGTGCTATTTTTGTAAGGCTTCTCCGCCACAAGGAGATTTTTATTGAGCGTCCACTGCCTTGGAAGCAACGTTCTCAGTTGCGACCAAGTTCTTTTTTTGAAGACGAGTGCCTCCACTTTCATAATTTTTTTTTCCCCGTCTATTCACCCCCCTCTAGCCGGTCCAACCCGATCCAACAGTTTATGTATCGTTCCTTCGGGATGGAACAATACTAGAAGATCATAATCAAGCCCGACTCCTTAATCATAAGGCTACTGGGTTCACGTTGGTCAGGGAGCAGCTTTACAAAAGAGCATTTTCCTGACCATTGCTCAAGTGTATTGCCTCAGGATATGTTGAGTATATCATGCGGGAAGTTCATGAAGGCATATGCGGAAGTCATGTTGGTGGACGGTCAATGGCTAGGAAGATTATTCTAGCCGGATATTTTTGGCCCACATTGCAGGCGGATGCCAACAAGTTTGTCGCTAGATGCGGATCATACCAAAAACATCAGCATATTGCTCACCGCCCAACTAAACTACTTTGAGTCTTAACAGTCTCTTGTCTCTTCGATTAGTGGGGGATGAATATAGTAGGGTCTTTTTCAACAGAGCCACAACAAAAGAAGTTCTTGTTAGTACTGGTGGATTACTTCTCCAAATAGGTTGAAGCTGAGCCACTCACCCAATTTACTAAGACCGCCGTGATGAAAATCCTGTGGAAGGATATCCCTACAGGTATGAAATGTTGGGGCAATCGACCCAAGGATAATCGGGAAGATCATGGTTTTGATGTGTGTGTCAACATGGTTAAGGTTAGGGTGTTATCTTGTTAATTGATATGTGTGATTGAGTTTGCAGGACTTGGAGAATCATATATGGAGGACTTATCCGAGGGACGAGAGCCGAGGGAAGAGGACTCCAAGGGCAAGCCGGGAAGTGGACTTCAAAGGGCAAGCGTGAAGGGTGGCATGGAGGCAAGCCAAAGGAAGGCTTGTGTGCACATCCGAGGAATGATAGCCGGTGGAACAAGACTTCAAGGGGCAAGCCAAGGGAGTGTACTTGAAGGCACACGTGAAGGAGGGTCTTCGGAGTGAGGAAGAGTGTTTGTATAAGTTGGGCAGTCGACTGGGAGAAAGGCAGTCGACTGCCAGCAAGATCTCAAACTCACAGAATATTTTCGACCCTGGACCAGTCGACTGCCCCAGGGGCAGTCGACTGATAACCCCGAAAACTAGCCGTTGGGTTAGTCGTTGGCTAACAATTAAGGCAAGACTAGTCGACTGCCCTAGGGGCAGTCGACTGGTATTCGGCTGGACAGCTTTTGGAGTTGTCCTTTACTCTTATTTAAAGGGTGATCTTTTTGCACGAGGAAGGTACGATTCTAGGGGGTACCAAAGTGCTGTTAGTGCAAAAACTCTCCTGCTCTTCCTCTCATTCTCAATTCCATTTTGTAAGAGGAAGAGGACAACCTTGTAAAAGTTTTCTCCACCTTGAAGGAGGCTTTTCATAGTGGAGAGTGTGCTTACGCGTGGATCCTTGGATTAGTCACCTCTCGGAGGTGGATACTAAGTAAACTCTCGGTGTTAGCATTGGTTTTCATATTTTTCATTATATTGTTTGTATTGTGCTAACCTTCTTGTAGAGAAAGTTCGAGAAAAGTGCTATTCACCCCCCCCTCTAGCAAGCGCCACGATCTAACAAGTGGTATCAGAGCCAGTTCGCTTCGGGAGAACTCACCGTCGACCGGAGTATCAAGAAATGGCGTTTCAAGAGGGCTATAACACTGCAAGGCCACCGTTCTTCGATGGAAATGACTTCACCTATTGGAAAGGTAAGATGAAGTACTATTTGATGAACGATATTGAAAATTGGATGAGTATTGTAGATGGTTTCGATGCACCCGTCAATGAAAGAGGAGAGTCACTACCAATGAGGACTTGGACAAAGGAAATCATGAAGAAGGCGCAAGCAAATGTGAAGGCCACCACAACGCTTCAATGTGGATTGTTAAAAGAGCAACTCAACAAAGTGGGGCCTTTCAAGAGCACAATGGAACTTTGGGAGAAGCTCGTCGAACTCAATGAAGGATCAAATGAGTCGAGAAGAGCAAAGAAGAACCTCTTGGTTGCCCAACTACAATCGTTCTCGATGAAGGCCAATGAGACGTTAAGCCAACTACATGGAAGGGTCAAAGAAATAATCAACGAGCTTCATGTAATTGGTGAAAAGGTTGAGAACCGAGATCTCGTGAGGTATGTTCTACAATCATTCCCTAGGACTATATTGTGGGCATCAATGGATGATACCTACAAAGTATCAAGGGATCTCTCTACGGTAAAGTTAGATGATTTATTTTGTAAATTTGAGTTACATGAGCAAGCTAACATTTCTTCTAAAGAAAAAGGTGTAGCGTTTATTGTAGAAAAGGAAAAGAAAAAGAAGGAGAAGAAGAAGATCATCTACTCCTCATCATCCGAGTCGGAGGAGTCTAGTGCCTCCATGGATAGTGACCAAGAAGCCTACATGGTAAGGAAAATAAGAAGAGCCTTTAAAAGTTTTTCTAACAAGTCTTATGGTAGGAAAGGGTCAAGAAGCAAGAGCAAAGGGAAGGACATCATTTGCTATAATTGCCATCAAGAGGGTCACATGAAGAATGAGTGCCCACAATTAAAGAAAAGAGAAGAAACGAAGGAGGAGAAAAAGAAGAGTGAGAAGAGGAAGTCAAAAGAATAAGGGAAGAGTGCCACAAACCAAAAGCTACTTGGGATGATCCATCTGTTAGATCGGGTTGGACCGGCGAGAGGGGGGTGAATAGATGATAAAAAAAATATGAAAGTGGAGGCACTCGTCATTAAAAAAGAAACTTGGTCGCAACTGAGAATGTTGATTCCAAGGCTGTGGATGCTCAATAAAAATCTCCTTGTGGCGGAGAAGCCTTACAAAAATAGCACGCTAGACTTTTAGAGAGTTTACAAGATTGAATTAATTGAATTAATGAAAAGGCTGAAACTCTAAGCCTATATATAGTCTAAGAGAATAAATCTGGATTGTTGATTGTTGAGAAATTTTCTCTTGGCCGTTGATCTATGGATGTAATCTGAACGATTGATCTTGGATGGGATTAAACTGCATCCATTGAATCTGATTAAAGGATAAGATTTTATCCTATAAGACTTTTTCTTCTGCTCTAGACTTCACTGTTGTAATCTTCAAGTAGTAACATTGGCAACTACATATTGTCATCACCAGCTATCCCAAGTGGTAACCATGGTAACATATCTTTGGTGAGGTCTTGGGATTGAGTCTTCTTAGAAGCAATTAAATTCTTCTTTTTTCAAGCGCCTTGTTTGACATGGTCAAACTGACCAGTCTTTTGGTTCTTCATCTTCTGGGTGATTTTCGGCCAACCGGAGTTAGACTCATCCAAACCCGACTCCGACCTTTCGTCCCTCGAGCGTCCTTCCTCCCGGCTTCACGTCCCTCGGACACCGCGCACGTCCTTCTCGCTCCACCGACGTACTCTTCTACAGCTTCCGCATCCCTCGGATTGTACCGAGCCCGTCGGCTCACTTCCCCGCACAATGCTTCTCGTCCGCTATGTCTTACGCTCGACTTCCTCCGTACCTAAGCTCCTGCACACTTAGCAGAGGGATTAAACACACCAAGACCTAACTTAAATCGGTTGATCACATCAAAATCAACCAGGGGTACTTACAATCTCCCCCTTTTTGTTGTGCATCAATCCGAGTTAAGTTTGGGTAAATAAAATAAAAAATATGCATAATAATGCAAACAGTGTAAGTTAAAAAAAACTTAAATTTAGAGTAAATTAAAAGTCTACCCCTTAACTTAATCCTATTTCTTCCCCTTTGATCACATCAAAAAAATGGGGAAACATAATTAGGGAGGAAAAAAATTGAATATTTAGAATTTTTTGTTTTTAAAAAAATTTATAGTTCTACTCTCCCCCTTTGATACCAAAATATTTTTCTATTGAATTTTGAAACAATTAAAAAAAAATCGAATATCTATAAAAACTTTGAATATTTTTGTCTAAGTCGAAGAGAATGATATGAGTTTGGAGAAAAATTTTCAGCTTTAAATTTGATCATCATGTTTGAAAATAAAAAAAAACAACAGATACGAGTGTTTGAAGAATAAATTTTAAAAAAATCAAAAAATACTTCGAAAAATTTAAAAAAATTATAATGAGTTCTTTCCACTATATCTGAATCATGAAAAATTAGATCTATAAAAATAAATTATTTATTTATTTTTAAAATTTTAATTTCAAATTTCGAGTAAAAAATCATAAAAACAAAAAATATTCAAAAAATATTGAATAATTCCCAGTAGATGGACAACATAATTGTGCATAAAAAATATTATTTTTGAAAAAACTTCTGCACATGAATAATAAAAAACTTATTAGTTTAAATCAAATTTCGAAACCCAAAATAAGTTCCTGTCTACATGATTAATTAAAAACTTAGGCGGAATATAACTTTTGGGTACTTTTTTAAATTGATTATTATGGTTTTTAAAATAGCAATTTAAATTATCAGGAAAACTATTTTTCTTTTGACGTAAATATGCAATATCAAGTTTTAATTTTTGTACTAAGTTTTTCAAATTTTCATTTTTATTTTTCAAGATATCAGAAGAGGATGTAAGTGTTAATTTATTTTTTAATTTTTAATTTTCTTTTTCTAATCTACAATTAGATTTGACAAGACTTTAACTCCAGTATATAACTGATCATGAAGAAGAAAACAAACCTCACTTACCGGGTCGCTTTCGAAAAGCGAGGTTCTTTCTTCGTCATCGTTTCCTTCTGACGTCTCTCCCCCTTCATCAGTGCTCCCTTCTTGATGACATGCCATCAGCGCAAGTCCTACATATTCTTGACCTTCTGACTCTTCTGACAAGGTCTCGTCGTCGAGTTGGATCTTCCTTGTGTTCAATGCGACGATTTCTGATTACTTATTCTCTTCTTCATGCAATTCTAGGAATTTCTCCCAGAGCTCTTTTGCCGAGTTGTAATTCCCGATGTGGTTGACTTCTTGTGCGAGAAGAACGGTTAGCAGATGAAATTCCGCTTTGTTGTTTGCTACAAAGTCCGCTTGCTCCTTCTTGGTCCACGACTCTATTTCTTTATCCTTGTCATTGTTGTCTTTAGGAACTGAAAAGTCATTTTTCATAATTAGTAGTAGTTCAATATCAGTTTTAAAAAATACCTGCATTTGGCGCTTCCACATTGCGAACTCCCCCTCAAACTTCAGCGGGTAGATTACGGCTCCAACTATTTTCTCGAAATTGCTGCAGTCGGCGGTTAGTCCTTCTGCGGTGACCTTCGCTTTGATACCACTTGTTGGATCGGGTTGGACCGGCTAGAGGGGGGTGAATAGACGGTAAAAAAAATATGAAAGTGGAGGCACTCATCTTTAAAAAAGAAACTTGGTCGCAACTGAGAATGTTTCTTCCAAGACAGTGGACGCTCAATATAAATCTCCTTGTGGCGGAGAAGCCTTACAAAAATATCACGCTAGACTTTTAGAGAGTTTACAAGAATGAATTAATTGAATTAATGAAAAGGCTGAAACTTTAAGCCTATTTATAGCCTAAGAGAATAAATCTGGATTGTTGATTGTTGAGAAATTTTCTCTTGGCCGTTGATCTATGGATGTAATCTGAACGGTTGATCTTGGATGGGATTAAACTGCATCTATTGAATCTGATTAAAGGATAAGATTTTATCCTATAAGACTTTTTCTTCTGCTCTAGACTTCGCTGTTGTAATCTTCAAGTAGTAACATCGGCAACTACATATTGTCATCACCAGCTATCCCAAGTGGTAACCATGGTAACATATCTTTGGTGAGGTCTTGGGATTGAGTCTTCTTAGAAGCAATTAAATTCTTCTTTTTTCGAGCGCCTTGTTTGACATGGTCAAACAGACCAGTCTTTTGGTTCTTCGTCTTCTGGGTGATTTCCGGCCAATCGGAGTTAGACTCACCCAAACCCGACTCCGACCTTTCGTCCCTCGAGCGTCCTTCCTCCCGGCTTCACGTCCCTCGGACACTGCGCACGTCCTTCTTGCTCCACCGACGTACTCTTCTGCAGCTTCTGCGTCCCTCGGATTGTACCGAGCCCGTCGGCTCACTTTCTCGCACAATCCTTTTCGTCCGCTATGTCTTACGCTCGACTTCCTCCGTACCTAAGCTCCTGCACACTTAGCAGAGGGTTTAAACATACCAGGACCTAACTTAAATCGGTTGATCACATCAAAATCAACTAGGGGTACTTACAATCTTCCCCTTTTTGTTGTGCATCAATCTGAGTTAAGTTTGGGTAAACAAAATAAAAAAACATGCATAATAATGCAAACAATGTAAGTTAAAAAAAACTTAAATTTAGAGTAAATTAAAAGTCTACCCCTTAACTTAACCCTATTTCTCCCCCTTTGATCACATCAAAAAAATGGGGAAACATAATTATGGAGGAAAAAAATTGAATTTTTAGAATTTTTTGTTTTTAAAAAAATTTATAGTTCTACTCTCCCCCTTTGATACCAAAATATTTTTCTCTTGAATTTTGAAACAATTCAAAAAAAATCAAATATCTATAAAAACTTTGAATATTTTTGTCAAAGTCGAAGAGAAAGATATGAGTTTGGAGAAAAATTTTCAGCTTTAAATTTGTTCATCATGTTTGAAAATAAAAAAAACAACAGATACAAGTGTTTGAAGAATAAATTTTAAAAAATCGAAAAATACTTCGAAAAATTTAAAAAAATTATAATGAGTTCTTTTCACTATATCTGAATCATAAAAAAATTAGATCTATGAAAATAAATTATTTATTTATTTTTAAAATTTTAATTTCAAATTTCGAGCGAAAAATCATAAAAACAAAAAATATTCGAAAAATATTGAATAATTCCCAGTAGATGGACAACATAATTGTGCATAAAAAAAATATAATTTTTGAAAAAAAAATTTGCACATGAATAATAAAAAACTTATTAGTTTAAAACATTTCGAAACCCAAAATAAGTTCCTGTCTACAGGATTAATTAAAAACTTAGGCGGAATATAGCTTTTGAGTACTTTTTTAAATTGACAAGGTGTTAAGGGAAATACAAAGAAGGCTTGGGTACCAAAGAAATATTTAAATGATTCTTGTGGAACTAACATTTGGGTACCAAAAGCTTGTGTTTTCCGTGTTGTATTGGTAAAGGTGAAGGAAGCCTAAAAAATATGGATTGTAGATAGCGGGTGTTCAAGACATATGACCGGAGATGTGAGCAAATTCTCCAACATTAGCTATCTAAGGAAAGGAACCATGTCATTCGAAAATAGTGAGAAACTCAAAATAATTGGTAGGGGCACCATTGAGGTATCTCCTACAATCACAATTCATAAAGTTCTTTTGATTAAGGATATGAAGTTTAATTTACTTAATGTAAGGTAACTTTGTGATGCCGGGTATAGGGTTGAGTTTCATGCTAGAAAGTGTTTAATTAGACAAAATGGATCTGAAAATATTATGCTAGAAGGTTATAGAGAAGCTAATCTTTATTATCTTAATCTTGCTTATGCTTCTAACAATTTGTCTAAGTGTCTCATATCTAAAGAAGAAGAGGGATGGTTGTGGCACCGACGACTTGGGCACATTAACATGAAGAATATTGCAAGAGTTGCCAAGATGGAGTTGGTGAAGGGGCTTCCCGTGATCAAGTATGAAAAGAACAAGATGTGTGATGCATGCCAAGAGGGTAAGTAATCTAAATCATCACACAAAGGTAAAACCTTAACTAGCACTACTTTGTCTTTAGAATTGTTACACTTGGATTTATTTGATTGTTATAGCCCTCCATCAATAATAGGAAGTAAATATTATTTGGTAATTGTAGATGATTATTCAAGATTTACTTAGGTATATTTCATGAAACATAAGGATGATACCTTAGAGATATTCATAAGTTTTAGTAAGAGGGTTGAAAATCAGGAACACCTCAAGATCAACCAAATTAGGAGTGACCATGGTAGGGAGTTTGAAAATCCAAACTTCTCACAATTTTGTTTAGAAAATGGGTACAAGCTTGAATTTTTATGCCCGAGAACCCCTCAACAAAATGGTGTGGTAGAAAGGAGAAATAGAGTCTTACAAGAAGCCGCTAGGACTATGCTTAATGCATATTCTCTACCTAGCTACTTTTGGGCCGAAGAGGTAAATACCGCTTGTTACATCCAAAACGGGTCTTAATTCATAGGTTTTTAGGAAGCATAGAAGAAAGTCAACCCCTTACCCAAGAAATTCAAGACCTACATTTGGGGGGGGGGGGGCATTGATCAAGGGGGAGAGAGAAGTGCATTAGAGGATGAACATCATGTAGATAATGAGCCCATAACCTCTAGGCCCTTAAGGCATCACCAAGATCACCCCATTAACCAAATAGTTGGTGATGTCACTCAAGGGGTGAGGACTAGGTCCTACTTTAGAGAACATAGTAATCAAATTACCTTGATTTCTCAATTAGAACCAAAATCTATTGATGAGGCATTAGGTGATGTGGATTGGGTCCTAACCATGCAAGAAGAGTTTAATCAATTTGAAAGGAATGAAGTATGAGAGTTAATTCCTAGGCCCAATGATTGTATCATTGTCACCACTAGATGGGTCTTTAGGAACAAGCTAGATGATCAAGGAAAGATAATCAGAAACAAGGCTAGGTTGGTTGCTAGGGGGTTTAATCAAATTGAGGGTCTTGACTATGATGAGACATATGCCCCCGTAGCTATATTAGAGTCTATTAGAATTTTATTAGCATATGTCGCTCACATGAGTTTCACACTTCACCAAATGGATGTGAAGTCGGCATTCCTTAATGGGGTCATTAAGGAAGATGTATATGTAGAGCAACCACCCAGGTTTGAAAACCCAAACTATCCTAGGCATGTCTACAAACTAAGAAAAGCCTTGTATGGATTGAAATAAGATCCCCGAGCTTGGTATGAAAGGCTTTCATCATTCTTAGTATCCAAGGGTTTTAGGAGAGGTACAATTGACCCAACTTTATGTTGGATCGAGAGAAACGATAGAGGGGGGATGAATATCGTTAAACGCTTTTCGGATGAAAACTAGAGCAAGTACGCAGCGGAATAAAATCAATCACGAACACAGGTAGTTTTACTTGGTTCGGAGCCTAGGTCGACTCCTACTCCAAGGCCCACGGTCGTTGACCGTTTTCTGCGGGCAATTCTATAAGTGCGCAAAACGTTTACAGAGAGATATTACAAAAGCAATATAGTAAACTTAAAAGTAACTCTTCTTTTACCGACGTCCGATGTAGATTGAATTTTCGGAGCAACGGGACGTCGTCGGCGCTTGAGTCTCGAGTCGGGAGGTTTCCGGAGCAGAGCGCAAGTGCAGAAGAGCATGATTGAGTTGAATGAAGTGTTGTCCGAAGCCTTGGGGTCGAGGGCCTATTTATAGCCCCTGGGGGCGCCCGGAACGTCGGGGGCGCCCCCCCCCCCCCCACGTGTCAGCTGATCCGCTTCCGTCTCGGTCAGCTCTGATCCCTTAAAACTCGAGATCAGGCTTTGACGGGGATGCCCGCAACGCTGGGGGCGCCCGGGTTGACCGGGTCTCCTCTTATCCGTTGGCTTCGCTGGGTTTTGCTTCGTTAGCTTCAACTGGGGGCGCCCGGGATGCTGGGGGCGCCCGGGAGCACGGGGGCGCCCCGCCTATGAGCTGTCGAAGCCTGCCTTTGCTTCATGTGTTTTGTATTAACCTTGGGGGCGCCCGAGACACTCCGGGCGCCCTGGTTAGCTGCTGCCTCACTCCTTTGAGGATCTCTAAGCTGCAGACACTCGTTCCTTCGGTCCTGCATCCAGGGTTAGTTCAAAACACCATAAAGAAATAAGATGTTAGTTTATACAACCTTAGCTGTCTTGGTTCTGACTTTGGGCCTCCAAAATGGAGCCCTAGGTCGAACCGACGCCTACTATTCCCTCGACGGGGAACGCATCCTCACCTACTCCTCTCGGGAGAATGTACCTGATGCCAACCGGCTCATCCGGTTAGACTTTTGCCCAGCTGTCCTTCGCTAGGTGCCTAGCTGTCCTTCGCCAGGTCTTCAGTACCAAGCTGTCCTTCGCCTGGTGCCTAGCAGTCCTTCGCTAGGGCTTTGTATCCTGGCATTCCTTCGCCAGGTACCTAGCAGTCCTTCGCTAGGGCTTTGTATCCTGGAATTCCTTCGCCAGGTGCCTAGCAGCCCTTCGCTAGGACTTTGTCTCTGCACACTTGAGTAACTTTATTAGATCACAAATAACACTTTACTTTGAATCCTTTGCTAATATCAAAACAAGGTTCGATATGGTGCTTCCTGCACCAACAATCTCCCCCTTTTTGATTTATGACAATACAATTCAAAGTTAAGTAAAAAACTTTATAACAGTTAAGAACATAAGGTAAAAATGAAGTATAGCAATTTTACACAATTCAACGTTAAGTAAAAATTTGATAACAGTTAATAACATAAGGTAAGATATTGAAAAAAATCCTTTATGAGTCCTTTATTGCTCATACTCCCCCTAAAACCCTGAATACTTGTGTTATAAAATACTTAACTTTGACCTTTTCTCCCCCTTTGACATATATCAAAAACATACATGGGCGAACAAGGTATCTAATTGTAACGCCCGCTTTTTTTTTTCTTTCCATACAGCGGCGTTACGTTAACATACTTAGGGCATGAAGACATCATAAGACAGCGGAATAACTTTAAGACTTACACATACATGCCCTACTACCATTCCTAACATAATGACATGGGAACTTGGAATATTAACTTCATACATAACATCATATCATACTTAGCATCATGTCATACTTAGCATCATGTCATATAGCATCATGTCATATAGTCGCATAAGTCATTATTCAAACACATAAGTAGCAAACATAAAGTTCTAGCATAAGACCGGTAAACATATTGTTTTCGTGGCCAAGTCACTACCACACACACACATTCTTGTCCTCCTGCCACTTCCTTATTGTCCTCTTGCGTGATCTGCGGTATAAGGAAATAAGACTATAAGCACGTCAGCTTAGTAAGACTCTTTCCTACTCACTAAAACCATTCATCACTTAATCATAAGCTCATGAAACATAAACATAACTTTATGCTTGAACATAACTATAAATAAACTTACATGGCATGATACGTGACATAACATAAACATAATTCAACTTAGCATAGCATAATACATAAACATTCTTAACATGCTTTATACATGGCATAAACCTAAACGTAAAGAAACATTCTTAACATGCTTGATACATGACATAAACCTAAACATAAAGAAACATTCTTAACATGCATGATACATGGCATAAACATAAACATAAAGAAAACATTCTTAACATGCATGATACATGACATAAACCTAAACATAAAGAAAACATTCTTAACATGCATGATACATGGCATAAACATAAACATAAAGAAAACATTCTTAACATGCAGGATACATGGCATAAACATAAACATAAAACATGAACTAACCTGTATGGCATAAACATAGGCATGCTTTCTATCATATCATATGACATCTTCTTAACATAACCATAAGCATAAATTGTTCATTATCATGCATATTTCTTGACATGAGACATAAGTATAAGACATTGCTATCATGGCATAATGCATAACATGAATGCATGAGTCTAATGCATATACATAAGGATGCTTAACTTTTAAAACATACTTTTAAATACTTAAACATCATCATAACATCATTGGGGGTCCCCGGCTTGTACCACATACATATATCATAAGCGCGCATCCCTAAGTAAATACGAGGTCGCGAGCCTCGACCTACTAGGGTAAGGACAGCATAGTCGGTAGTCCCAGAACCGGGGCGTTCTTAAGGTGCCCATCCCTGTTGCATAGCTTCGGTAGTGCCAAAACCGTGGACAGCATAGTCGGTAGTCCAGAACCGGGGCGTTCTTAAGTTGCCCATCCCTTGGACCCATACTTCGGTCCGGTACAAGCCCATTCATAAAGTAAAATACTTTACATTCTTTATCATTCATAAGACATGACATACCTCCTCATTCATAAAACATGGCATGCATCTTCTTTTATAAAACATGGCATGCGTAACGGCCCGGCCCGTCTACCGGCCCATTTGCCGGCCCATTTACCGGTCCTCACGACCGTCGTACCGTCGTACCGTCGACCATCGACCGTGCCGTCATTCATAAACATGGCATGCATCTTTATTCATAAAACATAGCATGCACTTTCATTCATAAACATAACATGCATCTTTATTATAATCATAACATGCATCTTCATTCATAGAACATGGCCTACTTACATAAACATCATTCTTATTCCTAGTGCTTGCATAATCATGGCATATAAGGTAAGTATTGCATTATATTCATTGAACATGACATGCTTGCATAGACATTTATCCTAATCCATAGAACTTGCATGATCATGATGCATAAGGTAAACATTGCATTTCATACATAAGCTTGGTATCTATCTCAAGCATGCATGGGTAGGACTTCCATAAACATACTATCTACCATTAAAGTACATGGCATAGGACATAAGACATTCATAAATAAACCCTATTAAGCATGACATCCAATCATAAACATACAAACATGAAACATGGTGCTTAGAGTTAGGGTTATAGGTAACTTAATTTCTACCACATGCTTGAACCTTTATATATACTTCATAATAAACCATAAACCATCATTCTTCAAACCCTAACTCCATCCAAACCCTCAATTCCTTGTTTCGCCGAAACCTATAGGGAAGGGTTCCATCATTCAATTAACATGTAAGATAGCATAAGGTAAAGAAACAATCATACATTACTCATAAGACCATGGGGAGCCATTAGGGCTCATGATTAGGGTTATCCCTAACCTTTAGCCCTCCTTCCTTGGACTGGCCGAAACCCTACAAGGCCATGGGTGCATGGAAAAATTCCATAAAAACCCCAATCAAACATTAAACACCAACCATACCCTACTATAGGGCCATTAGGACCCTTGCTTGAGGGAAGTCCTAACCTTTTTGCCCTAGACCCTTCTTGGCCGAACTTACAAGGGTCACAAGACCTTGTGAAAATTCACATAAGTCACCCTCAATCTCTCTTATAGCATGATAATATATACAACACATACTTGAAGTTTTAGACCCAACCCTACCCATGGGTTCTTGAGGTTGGCCGAAACCCTAGGAGGTCCTAGGGTATCCCAAAATTTCTCCAAATCTCATTTTAACTTATATTCATCATGGAAAAACATTAGAAAGCATGGAAAATATTTTTAACATCATTTTGGACCCAAAAACCCTAAGGGCCGAAAGTCATAGGGTCACACCTCATGGTTTCTTCAATATAAATCCCAAAACCAACTTTATATCATGCTAAAAAATCATAAAGGAACTATTATACCACAGGTGAGGGAGTCTTACCTTGGTTGATCTTGATTATAAACCTTAGATTTGAGAGAAGGATGAAAATCTTGTTGCCTCTTGACCACCCTTAGCCCTTGTACCCTTGTAAAAACCTTAGATCTTGGAGATGGAGCCTTGGTGAAACTTTTTCCAAGGGAGATCTCCCCTTGAAGTGTTCGGCTAGAATGAGAAGGAGGGAGGAAGAAAAGTGACTTGATGGAAGAAGAGAAGTAACCCCCCATGCCTCTCTTTATAACTCATCAAGGAGAGTAAGTGAAGAGTCATGGTGTCTCTTCATTTCCCCCTACACCTTAACCATAATCCACTTCATTTCCTCATAGCACTCCCTTGCTAGGTGAATTGGTTAGAGCATGCATGGTTGTACAAGAGGTCCAAGGTTCAATCCTTGGTGCATGCACTAATTTTTTTTTCCATTTATTTTTATTTTATTTTTCTAATATTTCGAAAATCCTCTAAAAATTCCCCCATAATTATATTAATATTTCTCATCAAAATCTCTTTATATTTCTATAAATTTTTCCTAAAATTTACCAATAATCATGGTGCTAGAAAGCCCATATAAGGCCTATTAGGGCCTATTTCTCCAATTTAAATGGGAAAAACATGGATTTCTAGGTTACAATTCGTGTTAATAATCCTAGGTCCCTCGGAAAATTATCTAGTCATGCTCAATATTTTAAAGAAATATTAAGAGAATTTTCCGGGTCGTTACACTAATAGGGAGTTTAGAGTTTTACCAAAATAAATTTAAGTAAAGGAGTTTAAAAACATAGTTTTCAAAAAAACTTTAAGTAATGGATTTCATAATTTAAAAAAATGATGTTCAAAGTAATAGATGTTTTGAAAATACATGAAGCTCCCCCTTAATGTGACAACTCTTCTCCTTATATTTTAGAAAAAGCTTGCAAAAACTTGCAACATAGTTTTCAAGAAAAACTTAACAGTAACTTACTTAGCTAATATTTTGGAAACAGGTTTTCCTTAAAAAGGTTCAACATTTGCACTCATAGAGAAATTTCCTTGGAACATATTTTGTGCATTAAAAACCATTTTTACTTGGAAAAATCTTTAAATAGACAAGTTTTTTCTGAAACATAGATTTGTTTACTAAGAAAACTTTGCTTAGAAACATTTGTCAAAAATTTTAAAGGTTTTTGCTCAGACAAACTTTGTTTACTAAGAAAGATTTTACTTAGGAATATTTTCAAAATAAATGTACTTAGTGCTTTAGAGGTTTTGAAAGTACTTTGAAGATGCTTAGATCAATTTTAAAGCACTTAAAAATACTTAGTGAAAACAAGATAAAATTTAAAATTTTCTCTCTCTTGGACATATATCAATAAGGAACTTTTTGAAAGAAGATTTAAGAAAAAAATGTGTGTATCAGAGTTTATGAGTTTTGAAAATATAAAATTACTTAGTATAATTCTGAAAGCACACAGCTTAAATTGCACCAAAAAAAACTCCACTTTGAAAGATATTGTGCAATTTTGGAAAAAGATTTTGTATTTGTAGTCAAGTCTTTAGAAAATTCACGTACTTAGAACACTATTGCTTTAAAAAAGTATTAGTACTTTTGAACACATTATATTTTGAAAAATAAAAGTACTTTTGAAGAGTATGCATGTAAGTACGTTTAAACATAATAGACTTTGAAAAATATAAGTAATTTTTGAAAAGTATTAGACTTTGAAAAATATAATATTTTTGAAACGTATTAGACTTTGAAAATATAATATTTTACTTGATTAGGTTTCTTTTCCAGTCTGACACAATCCTAGGAAACCTTGTTGACTACAAGGACATTTTCCTAAGTGTCCTGGAAATTCTCCAACCCAAGTAAATATTATTTCAAAAACAATTTCATAAGCCACAACAATAATATTATTTTGAAAGACTTATATTTTCAGCAAGGATTTTAAAGATATAGTTCATGAAAATATGTTATTAAATAATTCTTTTGACCTCACTCTAAACTTAACTTAGTCCTGGGAATCTTGTTGATTACAAGGTTTTTCCTCTGAGTTCTTAGGGTTCAATTTAGATCAAAAAAAAAATAATTGCCAAAGAAAATACTTGTTAGAAATAATTTCTTTTGGTTTAGACTCCACCTAAATTTGACACATCCTCGGAGTCCTTGTAGATCATTAAGTAGACCTCCTTTGTGTCTTTAGAGTTTATCAGAATTAAGAGAATAGTTTTGAATAACAGTATGGTAATTTTCAAGAAGATTCATTTTTGAAAACATAACTTGAAATGATAACACAGTTTTCGAAAAATATTTTGAAATGATGATATATTTTTTTAAACAGATAGTAGTATACGAAGGTTTTTGAATCAATTTTTGAAAGCCTTATCGAGATGATAATAAGATTTAGAGCATAAGGTTTTTTTTTTAAAAAAATTTAAATTTTTCGAAAAGTATTAAAAGAAACTCCCCCTGTATCTGACACAGTCTGACTTTTATCTAAGTTCCTTAAGGGGTTTCAGTGTTGAGCAGGTTTGACTATGTTGACTAGGGTTGACTATTTTGACCAAGTTTGACTCAGTTGACAATGTTTGACCAATCAATTACTAAATCAAACAAGCCCTAGATTATATTTAAAATGAGTCTATTGAGATATTTAACATGAAATTTCATATTAAAAAACGTTAGAATTGAAAGAGTAGGTGTAACACCCCAAAATTTTCCCATATGAAATATTATGAATTCATGAAACATTATTATTATTATGAAATATTATGAATTCATGAAACATTATCATTATTATGAAATTTCATGATGGACTTGGCTTAATGGGCTTTGATATGGATTAGTGCAAAATGTGATAAAAAGAAGAGGTAGAAAAGAGGAAGCAAGGATTGAACCTTAAACCTCCTAGTTGCACTAATCATGTCATAACCAACACACCAAGCCATGTTTCTTGTTGAGAGAATAAGAAACATGCTTGTTAAAGCTAGGGAAGTGAAGAGACATGTCTCTTCATGAGAAAAGTATAAATAAGTGAAGGGAAGTTGGAATAACTTCCTCTCTTCTTCTTCCTCAGTCTTCCCTCTTCAAAACCGAAAACTCTCCCCTCCCCTTCTCAAATTTTCGAAACTCTAACCCTAGGTTTCCTCCATAAGAAAAAAAAAACTCCGAAGAGGGCCCTATAGAGAGACTACCTTCTACTAAAGCAAGGCTAAGGAAAAGAAGCGCAAGAAGGGCTCTCCTCTCCTCCTCTTCAAGGACTTCTTGGGGGAGATTCAAGCGAGAGGATGTAAGTAATCCCCTCACCTGCATTACAATAGTTTCGAGTGTTTAAAAAGGGTTTAAACATAGGATGAAGCTCTTGATGTTTTCGGCCAAGAAGGTATTTAGGGCTTGCGAGGGTTTAAACTACTCCTATACTTGCATATGTTTTTCCTCACGATGTGTGACTAAATATATGATGATAATATGATGTTTTCCTTGTCCTTAAGCCCCCAAAAACCCGGAGTAGGCTTGCTGGAATTTTCGGCCAAGGACCTCTTTTAGGGCTTAGAGAGGTTTAAACTCCTAGTATGCTTGATAATGACCCTCCCTATGATATATAAGATGATATGTGATGTAAATATGGTTTATTCATGATTTTAACATGCTTGGAAACTAAGGTATGTATGCTGGAATTTTCTGTAAAGAATGATAAGTAGGACTTAAGAAGGGGTAACAACCCCAACATACCTTCTAATGTCTCCTCTATGATGCCTACCTTAATGTATGATGTTAGTGTAATGTTTTTTCAAGGTTTATCTGTTGGGACCGGGTGCATGTTGACAAGGATACGGGTTCGTAAATTTTAAAATATTTACGTGCAGCGGAAGAATTGGCATAAATAATTTCTTAAATTATTTTTAACCATGTATCTAGCATGCGACCTTATGATGTGTGGATATGATCATAAATTAAAACTTTGCGGAAAAATAAACTAATTTACTTTGTACCTCGCGTAACTCGAAGAAAGGGACGAGATCCAACCGTAGCGTCCCTTGGAAGCTCCGCCTCTATTCGCGTCCACGCCGAGTTCTCTTCGGGATGACTTCGCAAAGCCACGAGTTTTGTGCCGACGAGAACTACTAGATTCTCTAAAGGCACAACTACAAGATCAAGAGAGAAGAAAGGAAACTAACCACCAAGAGACGGAATCTAAATTCCGAGAAGGAAGGAGATGTGATCCGCTTGTTCTTCTCCGAGGTCGTCTTGGTGGATGAAGCTCACACCCACCTTGGGAGTTGCGCCGTCCCTAGGGGAGGAGAGAGAGCCGGCCCTAGAGAGAGAGGGGCGCCGGCCCTAGAGAGAGAGAGGCGTGTAGAGAGAGAGAGAGAGCAACTAATCTCTTGATTAATTGATTAGGAATTCAAGGCTTGCCTTTGGTTCCTTATATAGTTGCTTCTCCCTTGCCAAGTCTCTCTCTTAACGGAATTAACGGAATTAATTTTCATAAGAAATTTATCTTATAATCTTTCTTATGAATAATTCCGTTATGCCTAGTTTTATTATAACTAACAAATACTCCTCTCCTTTAATTATGGAATAAATTTTATAAGAAATTTATAAACTTTCTTATTATGAAAAATCAATTCATAATTGATTTTATAAAATTAAAATAAACCATTCCATGGATCATTTTAATTTCCATAAAAAGAATAAATTTCTATAAATTTATTTATATAAATTTCTTTATAAAAATTTATTTATCCATAATTTATAAAACAAATCGCGCTAGATTTATTTTATTAATTAAACCAAATAAATTGGTTTCTTCCCCTTGTTGTGGCCGGCCAAACCAAAGGGGGTTAACAGCCTCTTTGGCCGGCCAAACCGAGCCGAACCGATCGCGAATTAAACTCATTTAATTCGCCCAATAAGCCTTCAAAAGACTTAGCCATTTTAAGTTTCCGTTGCGCCTCTGATTAACTCAGATTCGACTTATTTCTCTTGATTGGAAAATCCAATTTTCAACTCATTTTAAATCCCTCGGATTACTCGTAGTACGTGTGACTAAATAGGCTTTCGATTTATGTTGGCCGTCTATAATTAACCAATTATAGAACGGTCATGAGTGGCACCTAGTAGTACATCATGACCCCCAATTAATCGAAAGATCAACGGTTTGACCTCAGAAGTAATTCCGAAACCCTTCAGCAGCTCTAATGAATCGTGCCCCATTCCCTTCACCATCTTATACCAACTTGGTTCAGGACATGGTCTGTGTGTGTCAGTCCCCACTAGGCTGACTACGTCACACCTAGCCCAAGTAGTGTCTTTCTCGTCCTTTGGATTTCTAATTACTCTCATGTATTTAAGAGACTCGCACTCTAAACATGATATGCTCTGGACAGAGGCTTTAAGTAACAATCCGACGATAGGCCTGGGTATACATCTCCTCGCAAGGAGTGGTGAATCCTTTGTAGGCTGCTCAAACATCTTCGGGCACTTCGGCTTATACCCAATCATCCTGGGTCCACACCTCCTAGGAGATGCTTGCTTAGGATGTTAAAGTATAAGTCTCCATGACCAAGATGACTTGAACACCGCAAGTCAAAGGAACATCGCACTTAAGCTGCAGTAAGAACTTCATTGACATATCTATATAGATTACCATATGATGTTTTACAGCTAGTCACTCCAATGAACTAGTTCCCTTAACTAGCATCCATGTTTATCTCCGGACATCCCAATGTCACCAGCTAGTGAGAATCAGCTGATTAGAGAATAACCCATGCTAGTCTCAACAGAATTGATAATGTCCATTTTTATCAATTCATCGACTAGGGATATTTTCAATACTTCACAATTGCACATTTAGAGATAATCACTAGTTGTGATCCCATCATAAATTCTCTTATACTGTGAATTGTATTGCGGACATTCAGTAGATGAGTTTAAGATCCCAATCAAATACACAAACATGTATACTCAAATAGTGAATTATCATTTATTAAAATGAATATTTACAATCATAAGGCGATTGCCTTAGGACACTTCTCTCATATCACTAACAAACTCCCACTTGGCCTAATGCCAATCGCTACGGTATCCAATACCACAGGCTCTAACATGACCCTCAAACTTGTTCTGAGGCAAGGCCTTAAATAAAGGATCCGCTAAATACCTTTCAGTGGGAATTTTCTCAATTTGTATGTCATTCCTACTTATAATCTCTCTGATCAGATGATAGCGGCGAAGCACGTGTTCTGATCGCTGATGAGACCTTGGTTCCTTTGCTTGTGCAATAGCTCCATTGTTGTCGCAGTAAACCGGCACTGCTTCATCAATGGTTGGAACCACGCCAAGTTTGGAGACAAACTTCTTGATCCATACTGCTTCTTTTGCTGCTTCCGAAGCTGCTATATATTCCGCTTCCGTGGTAGAATCCGCTACGGTGTCTTGTTTGGAACTTTTCCAACTTACTGCGCCTCCATTCAAAGTAAATACGTATCCAGACTGAGATTTGGAGTCATCCTTATCTGTCTGGAAACTGGCATCCGTATACCCACGTATTACCATATCTCCTTCTCCATATATTAGGAACACATCCTTAGTTCTTCTTAGGTACTTAAGGATTGTCTTGACAGCCGCCCAATGATCCATTCCTGGATCCGACTGGTATCTGCTTATGACGCTCAAAGCATACGATACATCGGGCCTTGTACATAACATAGCATACATGATAGATCCTATCGCGGATGCATAGGGAATCTTATTCATGCAAATCCTCTCGTCTTCTGTGCGCGGACACATAGACTTTGAAAGGTTGATCCCATGCCTGATGGGAAGGTAACCTTTCTTGGATTCCGACATGCTAAACCTTTTTAGCACTCGGTCTATATACGTAGACTGCGAAAGACCAAGCAACCATTTTGATCTATCTCTATAGATTCTAATCCCAAGGATATAGGTTGCTTCTCCCAGGTCTTTCATGGAGAAAGTTTTGGACAACCAAATCTTAACTGTCTGTAAGACTGATATATCGTTTCCTATAAGTAATATGTCATCGACATATAATACTAGGAATACTACTGCACTCCCACTAACCTTCTTGTACACACAAGGTTCCTCAGGATTTTATGAGAAATCAAACTCTTTGATTGTCTCATCAAAACGGATGTTCCAGCTCCTAGATGCTTGCTTCAGTCCATATATGGATCGTCGAAGCTTGCATACTTTGGTTTTATCAACCGATGTGAAACCTTCAGGTTGTATCATGTATACATCCTCAAGCAGGTTTCTATTAAGGAAAGCTATTTTCACATCCATTTGCTATATCTCATAATCATAATGAGCTGCTATGGCTAGGAGCATCCGAATGGATTTAAGCATAGCTACTGGCGAATAGGTTTCGTCATAATCAATTCCTTGTTTCTGACGATATCCTTTTGCCACTAATCTAGCCTTAAAGGTAACTACATTACCTTCCATGTCGGTTTTCTTCTTGAAAACCCACTTGCACCCTATGGGCTTAATCCCTTCAGGTGGGTTAACCAAGTCCCATACTTGATTTTCGTACATGGAATCCATTTCCGACTTCATGGCTTCAAGTCATTTGTCCCTTTCTGAACATTTCAGAACATCTTCATAACTGATAGGTTCGTCATCGCTTATGAGTAACACGTCATTCGATTCGCTTATGAGAAATCCGTATCACTCTGGAATATTGCGTGTCCTATCAGACCTACGAAGAGGTGGTGTTGTTTTAGGTTCAACTGATAGCTCATCATTATGAGGTATTGGTTGTGGGTCTAGACTAGGTGTCTCTGTAATGTCTATTGGAGTTTCTTGAACTTCATCAAGTTCAATGCCACTCCCACTGTTTTCTTGTAAAAGAAATTCTTTTTCTAGAAATACAGCATGCCTTGAAACAAACACCTTTTGTTCCAAGGGATGATAGAATTGGTAACCCTTCGTTTCCTTAGGGTATCCAATAAATAGACATTTATCAGACTTAGCATCCATTTTGTCTGATACAGTCCGCATCACATAAGCGGGACAACCCCATATCTCAAGGTGAGTTAAGTGGGGTTTCTTACTATTTCATGTCTCATATGGAGTAGTAGAGACTACCTTGGTCGGGACTCTGTTTAGCAAGTAAACAGCTGTCTTATGTGCATAGCCCCAAAAGGATTTTGGAAGAGTTGCATGATTCATCATCGACCTAACCATGTCCATCAAGGTTCGGTTGCGCCTCTTAGATACACCATTATGCTGTGGTGTATACGGCGGAGTCCATTGGGACAATATCCCATTGTCCCTAAGATAATCTTGAAACTCTTGACTTAAGTATTCACCACCCCGATCGGATCGAAGTATCTTAATACTTTTGTCAAGCTGTTTCTCTACTTCATTTCTGAACTCATTGAATTTCTCAAAAGCATCAGATTTGTGTTTCATCAAGAACACATACTCGAATCGTGAGTGATCATCGATAAAGGTGATGAAGTAGCTATAGCCTCCTTGTGCCAGAGTTGACATTGGTCCGCATATATCAGTATGTATTAGACCAAGCAATTCTCCCACTGGATTACCTTTTCCAGAGAAGGGTAATTTGGTCATCTTGCCTTTTAAGCATGATTCGCATGTATCAAATGAACCGGGTTCAAATGATTCCAAAATTCCACATCGGTGTAATTTGGTCATGCGTTTCTTACTTACATGGCCAAGACGACAATGCCACGTGTAGGAGTCTATTCGATTATCTATTCGAGCACGTTTGTTGCTAACTTTGATATTGAAAACGTCACCGGATAAATCTAACGTGTAGATACCATTACACAAAGTTCTATTCCCATAAAGAACGTCATTTAAAGTTATGTAACAACAATTGTTACTAAAAGTTAAATGATAACCCTTTTCATTCAAACATGAAATAGATACAATGTTCTTTATTAACGAAGGAACAAAATAACAATTATCCAATTCTAAGACACGTCCTGTAAGGAGCTTTAGCAAATATGTTCCGATGGCAACAGCAGCAATCTTTGCTCCGTTTCCAACTCGCAAATTCGCTTCTCCCTTGACGAGTCTTCTTCTATTCCTTAGCCCCTGTATGTCATTACATATATGTGAGCAACACCCAGTATCAAGTACCCAGGTGTTTGAGGAAATAGAGTGACATTCAATAACGAAGATACTTGAAGAGGATGGGGCATTGGATGCCTTCTCTTTCAAAGACTCAAGATAAACCTTGCAGTTTCTTCACCAGTGACCCTCCTTGCCACAATGATGGCAAGTGCCTTTTGGTGTCTTTTCAGTCTTTTTGGCCTTTTTCTTCTTTCCTTTATTTTGTTCTTTGGCCTTCCTCTTAGAACCTTTCTTCGAGGAACCAACTAACAGTACCGTCTTCTAATCCTGCTTCACAGAAGGCTCTACAGTCTTCAGCAGGTTGAGCATCTCAGGAAACTGGTCTGGAGTTGCGTTTTCAGGAGGACGGTTGGGAAGTTGATCTTCAAGGACATAAGTAAGCTTCTTTGCCTTGAGGACTATCCTCAGGTTTCGAAGCCAGTCCATGAAGTTTGGCCCACTCAGTTTATTTGTGTCCAATATGGAACGCAAGTTCAGAGAAGACATGATCGAGTGATTAACCTAGAAATACAAATTGAGTTTATGTGAGAAGAATGATTAAAGAATGTATCAACATACATTGATAAAAATCCTATTTATTTTTCAAATTGAATAACCCTTTTTATCAATTCGGGAGATCGTAGGAACATCTCCAAATAGGTTGATATCCAACCATAGATAAGAACCACCATGGCTGTGGGCATCAAGTTATTCTTAGCTATGAAGGTAGGTAATTATACCGATTACATATCACATATATGTAACTATCACATTATGCTATCAACTAATTGAATGTTTACATAAATCATTGGGTTGTTAACTCATTAACAAGTATGCGACATTATACATAGCACCCAACTGCACCTCTCTTTACATCGACCTTGGCTGTGGCACAACAAATCGATGCTCCAAGCTTAAGGCTGACCCATTAATCAAGAAATTGTTTTAATATGGTTGGAGCTCATTCAATCTTTTAGTCAGGCTTGGATGTGTCCAACAACCAAAACTAAGGATTGACCTCTGACTCCAACTACATTATTCATAAACTAATTTCATGGTTTGAACATGTTGAGGTTCAAGCTGGGCATGAATGTGTCCATCAACCCAAACGAGAAACAAAACTCCGATTCTAACCATATTAATGGAAGGTGTTGGCCTTAATATTTTGTAAGGGGTTTTGGGTCTCATCTTTTCTAAGCATATTCATGACATATAATTATGTCATGACTAACGATTTCCTTAATAAAGTATGTATGTGACTTAAGTTATCAAGTCTCATTAATTGAATTAGGAACCGGATTTCCTAATTCTAATTTCATACTTTATTGAAGGAATTATTTTGGGAAACAATTTCCTAAATTGTCATAATCAATTTCGGAAATAATATGTTCAAGACTTTGATTTCTCTAAATCAAAACTTGTTAAATTAAGAGACAATTCCCTTAATTCAACCACATATTATTTTCATGAAAATCTCATTTAAGAAACTCTATAGGAAACCATTTTCCTAATTAATTTTGGAGACAACAATATGTAAGAGCATCACCTCTTAAAACATATTTTATTCATGGATTTAATTAATTACAACAAATCGTTTTCTAAGGGTGGCTCCCCGAGGCTCAGATACCCAAAGAAAAGTAAATTTGTCGTAAATCCAATTTGGTCCGCTTCGGAAGTGCAACCAAATTAAATATGACAATTTCATTTAAAATTGGGAAATTAAATTACAACAACTAACTTTAAATTGGACGGCTCCCCGAGGCTCAATCCAAAATAAAGAATTTTATTGTCAATTTAAAAACCAATTCAAATTTAATTGTCAATTAATTTCCATAAATTTGTCTAGACTTTCTTGAAAGAAAGTGCCGAAAATTGCGAGATTTCATAATAGGTTTTCAGAATAATTGTAAGTTTCTGGTACAAAGAAAACTTACATATTTCCAAAGTTGAAAAATTTCTAAAATAGAAAATTTCCAAGATTGGAAAGTTTCCAAAGATGGGAAGTTTTCACAATTATTATAAAATTTCATAAACTAGGAAATTTCAAACGTTTGCGAAATTTCATGAGGATTTCCAAACTTTGAAATTCCTAAATCTAAAATTTATTATAATTGGAAAGTTTTCATAATTGAAAAATTTTCCAAAATTGAGATCATGACAAAGTTTTCCGCAAAACAATTTTATGATTATGTCGAACACTAACCGGCTCTGATACCACTGTTGGGACCGGGTGCATGTTGACAAGGATACGGGTTCGTAAATTTTAAAATATTTACCTGCAGCGGAAGAATTGGCATAAATAATTTCTTAAATTATTTTTAACCACGTATCTAGCATGCGACCTTATGATGTGTGGACATGATCATAAATTAAAACTTTTGCGGAAAAGTA
>JAGFNQ010008427.1:0-170175 GCA_024364735.1 Boesenbergia rotunda
ATTATTTATTTTAATTTTAAAATATATAATAAAATTTTAATTTATTTATTTAGTGATCCCGTATTTTTTTCCTTTAAAAAAATATTTTATTATTTTTTTTTGTATTTTTATTTTTAATATTTAGATTAAATTTTTTATTTTTAATTAATATATTTTATATTTAAAAAATACCGAAACCATATGGGGACGACAGTCACAAACTGAAACTCTGATACGGTTTGAAATTTTAAATCATGAACCAAACATTATAACAATATAGATATCATATAACTGACTAGATCAACATGCATTTAGTAGAAAGGGTACAATATTTAGAACTTTCAGTAACCCACATAAGATATAAAACCTTCTTTTCGTCTAACTTTGCAAATACGTAAATCAGATCGCTTCCAACAGTGTAGCTAACCAATACAATGTTACAACTAAAAATAACTGAGATGAATTTCTGAGGTACTATCTGACTAAATTTCATTACCTGAATACTATCCTTCCCCATCCAACAGGTTAAGAAGTAGTCCTCTTTCTTTTCAGAAGAATGATAGGTATACAGCACAATATAACAATCTCCACTATAAAATTTGCCAATCTCTTCTTTTGGAACTAAATTTTTTGCACTACCATTAATTCGCCAAACCTGAAAGACCATTCATAGATCAGAGTGCAAAAGAAACAACAAAGATTAGCTTTGCATGAACTTGACAGAAAGTGAAAATGAACCTCAAGTTTTCCTCCGCTTTCAAGCAAGGGAACTACTTCCTCATTAGTTGGAGAACCTTTTGAAACTCCTTTTAAGTCAACACCTTGCTGCTTTAACAAAGCTACAAGAAACACCAAGGCACACAAAATTTTGAGAAAAAAATGAACGAATGCTTTATCAAATAATTTGTTCAAACAGATTTATTAGCACCTGCTACTTTTCCGCGTCCTTCCTCTCCACTAGAAACTCCTGCTGCATTACCAGCTGGCCATGATTCAAAGTTGGACTTGAAGGAATGCGGTTCATAACCTTGAATAACTTGGGTGATACGTGTTGTTTTTGGTCGGTTTTGACTAGCAATGAACTCCTAAAACAACAGTCACAAAGAGCATCAATATAAGCCTACACTCACTACATAAACAGAATCTGGGAAAAAGTGAAAGAGAAAGATTCTACTTCAGCAGTTTTGCTGGCCGCTTTTCTCTCTTCGATTTGTGTCACACGACCAACCCAAACAAACACCTCATCTCCACAATCTAGTAAATAGCATTTATAATTCTCCAACATTGCTTTCGAAAGTGTGCTCTCTTCCAACTTTAACTGGCCATCATTGATACTACAAAAAGTGTTTGTACATTATAACTTAATACGAAAACTTCTTTGTTTTTAAGTATTAGCATGCATGAGTCTTTGCACACTAGTAGCATAAAAGAAATCCAAAACTAAGCGTGTGTTAGTGTATCTTTCAGCAAGTCAGAAATAGAGGAAACAAGCTATCAAAAGATTCATTAAATTGACTTATGGCGATATCTAGAATTTTGATATGTCAATCAAACTTAATTTGCAAGTCTACCTGTTTTCCATTACTAACTACTAAAGTCCAAGTACCAGACCATTTTGCCCTAACTCACTAAAGGGTTATTTGTTTAGGGTATTAACAAATTTGGCTTCTATAATTCTTCTCAGTCAATGGTGCCTCATTTAAGGACTCTCACGTGTAGCAGTAAAGGTTAGATCAGAAATGAATTGCTCATGTCAACAATATAAATATGTAAATAGGTTGCTTTCCTAATATGTGGTTAGTCAACCAACATTAACGTGGTATATCCCTTTCAATTCACGATTGCCCAAAGTAATGGGCCACATCTTCTATCATTGTCAGCAGCATTTTATCAGCATTCGTCATTCCACGGATAACACAAACCTCCAGGCAGTGTCCTTACCCTAGCCAGGTAGTGTCTTTCCCCTGGCGCCAACTTTGACCAATTTGTCTCTTCAACCATGCACATTCTCTGTTAGAGCCTTCCTGCACATGTCTTCCTCCGTTGCTTCATGAACACAACCTCAATTGCACACCGCACATTTTTCAATCACACTCCTCCGCTATAAGTCTCAGAGGTTGAGACCAATCAAATCAAGTACTCCACCCACACATGAAGTGGAAGTGTTAAAAATATAAATATATAAATTGATATTTTTTCTAGTAGCTCTTTTGGGATCAGTAGTCAAGCAATCAACTTTAACATGGTACCTCAGTAAGTTTAAAGGTTCAAATCTCACATATGTTGAAAAAAAAATAACAAGGAGGTCAAATCAATCAAGTCAAATAACTCACTCACAAATGAAGAGGATATGTTAACGATATAAATATATAAATTGATCATTTTCTTTATCTATAGTTCCCAAGGCAATAAATGTCAATTGTACCAAGCACAGCAAACCAAGGTATCAACCAGTCTAACTAACAACTACCACACTATACTAAACTCACATGTATTCTCTTAGATCAGAAAAAAATATTGCTAATTTTAGATCAACGGTGATGAATCTCACATGCAGTAATTGGCATACCATACAAAAGTTTATCTCCCATAAATCTCCCCTAAAGAGGCCCCTTTAATACTTGATCTTTCAAGTGAATGAGAAAGGGGAGAACCTTAAACTAGAGTAGGAATAGACAGGTGATCTAAATAAGGCTAATTTAATTATTTTCAGGGGAGGTACACTGAATGATTCATTAGGTTAGCAACTAGTAGGCAAAGGCATACTAATTGAGGAAAATCAGTGTTAATCAATTTGTGAATAAGTTCTAGAAACCCTAACATAAAGGTTGCAAAAAACAAAAGCATACATAACATGGTTTTGAAAACCAAACCGGAAATCAAACAGTAAAACTTCAAATCACTGGTTCACTATCAACTAGTTGAATTGCATATAGAACCAAAAATAAACCTGAACAACCTAACTAGTAGATTGGTCATGGTTAACCAAATGAGTTGCATAACTATTACAGCAATCTTACATTTTAGTTAGAAAAATACTACTATACATTAGCCAATATAAATATATCTAATTTATAAATATTGATAAAAAGATAAGTTTACCCATCTAATATTAGAGGAGATAACTGGGGTAGTCAGGCGACTAATTCATGTTTTGAGTTTTTTTTTTTTTTGCAATATTGGTAATTGTTATGTCAAAATTGTAAAATAACAACTAACAAAACTGGTCCAGTTTCTTTCAAAGTTGGTTGGTTCACTGAATACTGGCTTATTCAACTAGTTTTTATCCCAGTTGAATATGGATCTGATCCCATTAAACAACCAAACAAAAGCAGGACACTGGTCAGTTTTTCCAGTTGAATTGGCCAGTCCAGTTTTGTTTTGATAATTAATTAATTATGATACATAGATATAATTTAAAAAAACCTTTAATATTCCTCTTTATTCCTTTAAAACAAATGACAAATGTGTAGAATCCATTTATGTTTTTAACTGAAGCTAATCCTTGAAAACTATGTTGTACGAAGTCATACAGAAAAAAGGCAACAAGAAGAACATCAGTAACACTAATCATGCTGTCATAGGAAACCATCTAGATATTGTTATAAAGAATTCAAAGAATACCTATAAAGCTTAGCTGGGCTTGCTTCTAAAACAACATCATCTTCAGTGACAACCTTTTTGCCAATTGGTGCAAATCCACCAAAAAGGACCCAGAATTCACCGGAATCTGACTCAGCTTGAAGCTTCCCATCATCTTGCACATAACAAAGAAACTCGATATAAATGAACACAAGTAAAAAAGTAAATCCAGTAGAAGTGGGTACTCTCACCGATGATGGCAACATCACATGTCCCTTCATGGTACTTGTCCTTCAGGAATTGTACTACTTCCAAAGCTTTAGCCCTTTCTTGAATGTTAGAGTTAGCACCATTAAATTGATATATTTTCTTCTCAGTATCCAAAATAAAAACATCATCATGATTCAGTGATGACCGAGCAAAAGGGACCTTCAAAATCAAATATAGAAATCATCAGATTTGCAGAACAGTTCTTCACATAAATAGTTACATAAAACAAATCAAAAGATTTAGAACCTGCTTCATTCTAACAACTCGTTTTCCTCTACATATATATAATCGTGTTTCAAAAATATCCTCGTCAGGCTTTTTGAATCCAGAGGCAAAGCCTCCTTCCAAGGGAATAATGCAAGGTTTGAAGTATGACAAGAACTTATCCGACTCAAAGCCTTGAAGTTCTCTGTGTTGAACAGCACGGCCCCCAAGAACTGCATCGAGTTCAACTGTCTTGATTGCTGCAGTCCCAGCTTCATCCTGTGATCATCATAAATTAAGTAAATATTTTGACTATAACAACTTCTTTTCTTCATAAAAACAGAAATCAATGCTCTTTTTCAATATTGTCAGGAGAAATCAGCATACTTGACTTGACTCTTTTCCAATCCAGAAATGAATATCATAAAGGTACGCACCACCTTTTCCAGAAGTTGTCTGCATGCATAAGACGCTACGTTAAATTTAAAGAAGAAAACCCAAATTAATGGGGATCAGGAATTCTTAGCTAATAAAGCATCAAAGATGTTTTTAGCTACAAACTCCAACAACAGAAAATAATCAGCACTTAAACTTTCTGGTCTTATTAATCAAACAGGATTAATAAAAAAATAGAAAATAGAACAATCCTTGTCCTTTTTTAGACATAACAAACATGAAAAAAATAACAAATAAAACAAATCCATGCTTAAATAGGAACCAATTTTCTTAACCTAAAAGGACGCGCACCAATTTTCTTAACCTAAAAGGATGCGAACAAACAGTCTTGGTACAAAAAACAAAGAGACATTGTTCAATTAAGCAAGGAAAGGCTCAATACTCTATTTTTATCTTGAATTATAAAGGTATCCACAGATGGAAATAGCAATAATAATACCCATAAGACCCATCTGAAAATTGCTCGTGATTACTTAAACAGAAGGAAATTGCTGGACTGCAAAAATCAGCTGAAAACACAAATCAATACACTATGCCTGAAACTAAGAACTGAAAGTATGAGGGAGAAGCATCATTTTTTATACAAAAAGAACATAAATATAGATAAAGAAAACTACCTGCAAAACTATGTATGAATCTCCCACGTAGAATTTTCCATAATCAGCCTTTGGTAAAGGTACTGATTGAAAGTTCTCAATCCGCCAAATTTCTGTTCCTCTATATATTGTTAAAGTAATCACTACGTTCATAAATACTATCAACGAAATAATCTGGGATTTTCTCTTCCATAACTGAACCAAAATAAACTGCATTGCCTAACTTCTGAACAATTCTTAAAAGGATACACTTTTTGTCCAGCTCCATGGAATGCAGGGTCAACATATTTTGTAGAACTAGCCATTATGTACTTGAAAGATTTTCTTGATGATGATGCAGGATTTCATTACAAGTCAACATATTTTGTAGAACTAGCCATTGTTTACTCGAAAGATTTTGTTTATGATGACTCAGAATTTCATTACAAGCTCAAAAAATTCAACCGCAGCAGATAGGTGCCCTTCTGGAAAGGAAATTATAAGTCAATATCTTCCTGAGATAATTACCAAGGCAACTTGATCTGTGACAATGCTATTTCAAAGTGAGTGCCCACGTAGCTTAAACATTTTTGGTGGAAAAATTAGTGTCGCATTACAAATAGAACAAACAAATTAATTAGTGATTTGATTCTTAATCAACCTATAATAAGTAGTCTATTGTACTTTATTTGAACTCATGGTTGTTGAATCTGATAAATCCAACTGCATTAATTAGTACTTTTTGACAGGCGAGCTCATGCCTCCTTAACAGTCATACATGAAGTTGTCATAAGAAATCAAAAGGAAAGTCTCATATGATCAAGCAGTGTAGCCTCAATGACAGACTTTTTGATCCCAAAGTTGAAAGAAATAGAAAGACGGGGAAACGAAGGAATCAGAGGAAACACATGGCTAATCACAAAACATGAACATCTAACCGAACTTGGAGCCACATTTACCAACTAGAGTATCAAAACTCATAAACGGCACAAATAAATGAAATCGTCCATCAACTGACGCAGGAAGTGCAAAATTAAACCTAAAATCTTAGGAGCTGAACACTGAGCACACATAGACTAGAACAACAATTACGGATCCGAACACGACCCAAAAAACCACAGCGTCCTTCAACGGATCCATACTTCGACGAACAAGATGCCAAAGGAACAACCGATTAACACGAAGAACGCGAGCGAACAAGAATTTAATAATATTAAAAAAAAAGTTGAAATCAGAACATGCCTCCTAATTCTACGACTACCAATAGAAGGGAAAAAACATCGACAATCCAATTCGCAAGTTAGCAAGCCGGATTCGGGATCATTCTACAGGAAAGGAGCAGAAGCATGAGATCTGAGCGCAGAGAGGGACCGATCAGAGAAGCTAAACCGACCGCGACGCGACCGATCCACCGAGACGGAGACCTAAAAAAGTAGAAGCGAGCTGGGGAGGATAGATAGATCGGCGTACCTGAGGTGGGAAGATCAAAGATCTGCGAGCGAAAGGGAAGAGGAACGGGCAGTGGAGTAGCCGAGGAGCAAGAAAGAGATGACCGAGATTACAGAAAGTGGCCACAGCTAAAAGAGTATATGATGGCTCTTCGCTTTGTCACGGCCACATGACTCGCTCTTATTGGCTTTCTCTGTGGCTTCATTTTCCTGTGGGCCAAATAAAGCTACAAGAAATAGGCGTCCATACCAGGAAAAAATAATAACGGAAATTATTTCGCGAAAAAGAAAGAAACGTTGCAGTGAAATAGGTGATTATATTTACTACAGACGATTTTTACTTTCAAATTATAAATCGTGATTAATTTTCAATCCGTCGTTAAATCATTAAAGAGTGTAAACGGTTCTTAGAATTTAACACGGTGAGATGAACATATAATATTTTTGGTTTAATAAAGGATTTAACACGGTGATGAACATATAATATTTTTGTTTAATAATTAGGAATTGATTTAAAAAATTGATGACTTAATTTTATTCCACTATATATTTCTCATTTGTGATAAAAAGGTGAAACGTTCATCCTCATCACCCTACTAGTCCGTCCCAAGACTAATACAGAGAAAGTATATTACGGTGACTGAGAAGGTAAAAGGTTGGGAGAAGAAATTTTTTACATATGATGCAAAGATTTACACCCCATCAATCCCCTGGCTCAAATCCAAGATCTCTAGTGACAATCTATCAATTTTTTATTATCTCAACTATCCGTGGAGATAAAATATATAATCAATATATATTTCTCATCTATGTATCTATAGACGATTGTTGAGTGTGTATATATGTAGTCCATCAAATTAAATCGAATAGGTACATATAGAATTTTATTTTGATAATTAGAGCCTTGGTGCTATCCTACAGTGGTAGGACGATTAGTCACTATCTCAGGTATTTACAGTTCGATATACCCTAGTGACCGATGAAAAATTTTCATGGGATCGGATTAGTTTCTTAGGTTCTTGATCCAATAATTTATTCTGATAATTAGTATTTTATACTGCTATCCATTAAGAAAAATAAATTTTAATAATACTAACTAGATACAATATTTAAATTAATAATATTCGTTATTTATCTCTTTCGTATTGATTCCGAAATAGATTTACAAGTATGCTAATACAAGCAAATCATCATTCATCACCCGATGGAAATGAAAAAACGTGACACATGGATGAGGCATTAATTTACTGCAAATGGTGCCTTTGTAGTACGCTTTTCAATTTTCTTAAGCATGGGTATCTATACTCTTCAACTCCGTGACTAATGGACTACCAGCTGTGTTATAAGAACTCCATGATGGGATTGACCAAAAGTTGTGGCTAAATCAAATTAAATGAAATTGAAGATTTAAAATATTGTGAATTATTATAAGTAGGTACTTCTTTTTTTTTCGTGAGAGTGAACTTAATTATGAACTTTCTAATAGTTAATTTAATGTCCAGCAAAAATCCAGCAACAACTTAATGTAAAGTTATGAGCATTTAACAGAGCAATAAGGATGCATCCTCTTTGTGAAGTTCATTACGCATGTAACTTCACCTAACAAAGATTTGAAATATTTTTATTTAGAGCTATGCACTCAGTGAAAAAATTAACGTTCAATAAATAACGTGGTATTTTACATGCACACGATCGATTATCACTCGAATATCATCAGCGACCTTCGGTCGCCGTCCCAAATCAAACTATACCCTAGGGACATGATGAATCCGTCGAAAATTGTTGCATGTAAAATGTCATGTCAAGTATTTTCTTAAGATTTTTCACTAAACATATCATTTTTCAAATATGTTTATGAATTAAGGTAGCACAAGACTAACATATTTTAGTGAATTTTTCAAATGATTTGAATACTATACGTATATCGACTGTATATAATTTGTAAGTGCAAAGAACTGTTGGATCAATTATGAATCTGGGATGATCGATCCGGTCCGGCCCCCATCCTAGTATACGGAAGTTTTTCATCGATTACCAGGATAAATCGGAAAGTACTCATGATGAACGGTCTAGAAGCCCAGCATCCCAGAGTTCACGCCCCATTTGAAGGAAAAATTTCTACAGAATATGCCGTAGCTAGGGATCAAACCGCGGATGTTTGGGATAACGACTAGTCGTCCTACCGCTGCACCATAGCCCCGGGGGCAATTGTAAGTGTAAAGAAAAAAATATTAAACCAGGTAGCAGACGAACCTGGTGACCGGTCCGGCCCCCACGGAAGTTTCCCACCGGTCACCAGGGTAAATCAGGAAGCACTCGCGGTGGGCGGTCTAGAAGTCCAGCATCCCAGAGTCCGCGCCCCATTTGGAGAATTTTTTTTTTTTGTAAAATATGTAGCTAAGGATCGAATCGCGAATATCTGAGATAGTGATTAGTCACCCTACCATTATACCATATCCTCGGGGCAATTGTAAGTGTAAAGAAAAAGCACGATGCAGAAAGTAATAAGAGAATCAAAGTTAAAATCCCAAATAAAATGATTATTCTAACAGTAATGCAGAAAACTCCCCAATGTCCATTTGATCTTTGCATGCACTCCCCATTTAAAATTTTCTTTGCATTCACTCCCTAATGGATTGAGTATAAAAGAGTGAAAATTGAGTATACATCAATGAAAATTGAGTATAAAAGACTGAAACTTGAGTATAAAAGTGTGATGAAAATTGAGTATAAAAAACTAAAACTTGAGTATAAAAGTGTGAAAATTGAATATACAGTTTCTTGATGTGGTGGATGTAACATTGTATACTCAAATTTCTAACTTTTATACTCAACTTTGTTCAAATTGTTGGTGCAATCTTGGCTAGGTCAAGGTTGACCTAGTTTGACTAGGCTCGGGTGAGCTTAAGTCTGGTAAGCTTGGTGAGCTTAAGTTTGGATGTTTCGATGTTTGATAATGATGTTTGAATGTTGTATGATGTCAAGTGAGTTAAGGTTGACTGGAGACTTGACTAGGTGAAGTCCAGGTGGATCGGGAAGATCGCATGCTGGCATGGAAAAAGACCTAGTAGGACTAGATGAAGTCCAGGTGGATCGGGGAGATCGCACGCTGGCATGGAAAAAGACCTAGTGGGACTAGGCACACCTAGTGGGACTAGGTAAAGTCCAGGTGGATCGGGGAGATCGCACACTAGCAAGGTCGAAGTCTACCAAGAGACTAGACCTAACTCGAGGGTTAGGCAGACCTGGTTGGGAATCAGGTTAAGTCCTAGTTGAGAGCTAGGTAGGAGAAATACAGGTTCGTCAAAGGGGTTGACCGTGAACACAAGTTAGGTTGGACTCAATTGATTGGGAGATCGATTGAGTTGTTGTCTCGCGAGAACAGAAAGAATCTTAATCAATTGGGTAATTGATTAAGAAGGGTCTTAATCAATTGGGTAATTGATTAAGAAGGACCCTAATCGATTGGGTAATCGATTAAGAGAGTTTTGTTACGAGAACAGAAGGTGGCTGAATCGATTGGGTAATCGATTGGGAAACCCTAGGCGTCGAGTATATAGGGTTTTTCACGCAGGTTGAAGCCGGAAACTTTTCTCTCCTTCTTCTCCTTCTTTAGTGTCATTTCAAGGGAAGTCTTGGAGGATATTGCAGCTGCATTTCCAAGGTTCTAGAGGCAATTTCAAGCTTGAAGAAAGCAAGAAAAGCAAGAGGACTCATTTGTGTAAATCTTGTAAGATTCAATTTGTATTTTGCTTTGTGATCTTGTTGTTTCTTCTTGAAAGCTTGTAAGAGTTTTCTCCACCTCAAGAAGGAGATCTTTCATAGTGTATAAGAGAGTGAGGAGAGCGGATCCTTGGATTAGTCACCTCAAGTAGGTGGATAACAAGTAAATCCAAAGTGTTAGCGTTTACTCGAGTCTTCCACCGCAACAAATCATCACGGAGCAAATCGGAGCTAATCACCCCCCCTCTAGTTCTCCTACCGGTCCCAACACAAATAATAGTCACTAAACTGTCTTGTCAATTCTATCAGGGACTGCATGTAAATAAAAATTTAAGTAGGGATTGCATGCAAAGATGAATATGAAGATGAGAAATTTATAAAAAAAAATTTCTTATTCTAAAGGTCAACTTTTAAATATACACTTATATTTCAAATTTAAAGAGAGTATCCTTTACCTTCAGCTTGATTTTTTTTTTTTCTTAATCCTCATGTGTCCATCCTTGTGAAACTATGGTCCACTAGACCGTGCTAGCATTTATAGCTCAATCCCTTTACCGTGCAGTAGCTATACCAAGCAAATCATATCTAACATATTGGAATCTTATCTCCTCAACGATGGACATCTTTTTAATTAATTGTAAAAGGCGCCCCATATTTATTTATTATGAAAGGATGTTTTACCCTTTTTTTATAAAATGACAATATTAACACCACATAATAATTTATTTTTATTATTATTCCTTATTATTTTCTCATCCTAAATCGATTATAAGAATTACAAATCCATAACTCCCACAAAATTATAATAATTACAAAATCATAACTAATATCATAACTGTTATAATTAAACTGTCATATAACTAATATCATAACTGTTATAATTAAACTGTCATATAATTAAAACAACTACCAAATCATAATTACTACAACTATTATAATTGTAATAGTTATAAATCTATAGTTGCTACAATTATAATTGAGTATGATTGCCCTCGCGGGCATAGCGCGTTGGCAATGACTCACTTGGGTGATTCTTCATTTCCTGGGTTCAATTTCTCCTTGGCAGAGCGCGCAGTATACTAACGTAAAAAATCACCGCAGGCTACTGCGTAGTCGAGTCATCGGGTGTCGATATCATCAGTGGTAAAGTAATCACGCGTCTCTGTCCTGCGATTTACCCTCGTTGACCGGTGGAGATTCTCGTTAAAGGTCGTGGGGCAGGGTCGGTCAGCCAAGTGGATTAGTCGGGCATAAACCTGGATACCCCTTGTAAATTCAAAAAAATAATAGAGAGTGATTAGTTAAGAGGTTGACAAAGAATTTTCATATCTATGATAGTCACATCTTTTATTAATTTAGCTGACAAATTATTAACCAAACATTTTTAATATGTAAATATCCTTTTGTCAAACTCTCTTAGTTGTTCACGTAAAGAGCTTTGTTTTTTTATAAAAAAAAACCTTTGTTATATAATTTTCATTTAAAAGAATTAGGCAAAAATCAAATAACTTTTTTTGGGAGAATTAAAAAAGTCTCATTGACAATTAAAAAACTTACATCGGATTAGTTTTTGGACCTAATTTGGATTAGTTTATCAAAAATAAATTTAAAGATGTACACATCGGATTAATTTCTCGAATCGTAACCATCTTATATTAAAAAAAAACATCCTTTTCAAGGATTATATAAATACTTAGCCCTCTTTAATATAATTTTTTAAAATATTATAGTAGTTACAGTTGTGTAGCTGCCACAACTGTAATTATAATAGCTACGTACTCGCAACTATTATAAATATTATAATATCTATGAACCAGCAACGGGTACAATTGCAATCCATGCAAAGGGGAATTATGAATTCATTTTTTAATTGGAAAAGGATAACCATTCTAAGGATAAAGTGTTTGTTTAGAAATCTTAAAATCTAAACCGTAAACTCTAAAATGAGCTAGTCAATCAATTTTTATTTCATGTATGCAATAGATAATTAAGAAAATAGACTCTCTATTTCATATATATCTTCCACAACCAATGTAAAGCTACTAAAAAATATATATTAAAAAAGAAACTCACATATTCCAAGTGATTCACCACTCTCAGTTGTAGAAAAAAAAAAAACCACTCTCAGTTGTAGCCGTTATCAAACCGTAACTACTATAATATAATTTTATTGCTTGTATAATAACTATATTACAATTTGTTACTCAATTGTAACAGTTACAATTTTGTATAGCCACTGAAACAAAATTTAAACAAGAAGATAAATAGGAGTGCATATGTAAAACATATGTAAAACCTAGGAGAGTTTCTTACACCATTTTATAGGGAACGCTCGTTTAATAAACAATAAAAATGAAATATTACTTAAATTATTCTGAGATTATATATATATATATATATATATATATATATATATATTTATTTATTTATTTATTTATTTATATATATATATATATTTATTGGGTTGAATAATCCGGGCCCGATACGAGGGATGAAGAAGTCAAGGGATGCAACAGGAAAGATCGAAACGACCTTCCTTCTCGGACCCCGAGGCCCCCCTCTCGGGAGACGCGCCCGTAAAGGTCAGCCTGAAGACCTCTCCCGGGAGCACCCTGGGAGGTTAGGTTCCGAGAGCACCTCGGGAGTTATCGCGCCCGAAAACCCCGAGCTCACCTCGGGAGGTGGAGTCCCCGCAATGACCGACCCCTGGCAATGACCCCCCTCGATACGAATAATCATCCCCGGTAGAAAAGGTCCGCACGACCCTTAAACATCGCAACGGGCGGAAGCGTGATAACGGCGCAGACCGTTTCAAAGGATATCCAGTCACCACCGAAAGAGAGGGGCGTGACTTAGGTATCGGAGACGTGACACCGATTGAGGGGGCACGTCTAGTCTGTCGACGTCAGTATAAAAGGTAGTTCAACCCTTCCGATAAGAGGGTTACGCTCTCTCAACTCTAGACACTGACTTGAGCGTCGGAGTGGACTCCGTCGGACCCCTGCCGACGTGTCCCTTAATGTTCGTGTTAACTTCGTAGGACTCTAAATTCCTCCCCATCGCAGCAACGATCACAAAGGGCGAAGCTTCGGTACTTGATCATCGTCGTTGACTTTTTCCGGAATATATATATATATATATATATATATATATATATATATATATATATATATATATATATATATATAAACCTCTAGACAGACAATAGCCACGACCCACTCCAAAATTTGTCGGCTAACCATAGAGATCCAAAATAGTTGACTTCGCAGTGGTTGTTTTGTCACAAACAATAAGGTCCAAATCTAGATGTGATGAAATTACTAAAAAGTACATATATGTCATACCTCATATTTAGACACCCCATGATCCTCCGGTCTAGTGTAATTAAGATTTTAGGATTTTATTTTTTAACCAATGGCACACAGATTATATTTCATTTTAAATTTCAGAATTGGAATCTCTTGGGAAAAGGATATGCTTGGCAATTTAAAGGCCATTCTACAAAGTGACAAGTGAGAGCTCAGTGTTTCATCATACTGATTTGTTGGATACGATTTTACAAAGTAAAATTTTGATATCATCGATTGTTGAAAGTCAAGTTTGACTTCAAAATCGAAATCTACGTTTCGTGTAAATAAATCTGGACTATTTATTTGCTCAAAACCGATTAAGGGTAAATGAGAAATTAATTGTTCAAAATACGTTCAAATAAACATTAAGAAAAAAGATGGGGCTTTAGTTCCATATTGGTAACCGACGAGAGCCAGTGTTTCCTTATATATGTTCCTGTGCTAATGTTTTTAATACAAAAGCACATGAGGTCTCTATCCTTGGGCGAGCAGGTGCTCGCACTTGCGAGCCCACCACCCGCCACGCGCGTACGCGACTGTGACATGTCAGTGACGCAATGCCTATGTGGCACGTAACTGTGTAGAGAACGATGACTAGATTGGGCGAACAGATGGTGATCGTCAGATCAAAGATCTGGAGCGTCGGATTCGAATCTGACTGTGAATGAGATTAAAAAACCTTTAAAGGGTTATACCTTTTATTATGAACGGTCCAGATCTGTCCTAACCAAAGGGTACTTATCTCTTCACATATAAATAGATCCCTCCACTTGATCATTTCATTCATTCAAGCATTGCAATCTAAAAGCATTCGCACTCATCCATCTTATTCATCAAGAGTCCAAAAAGCCTACGGAAAGGTTCGCCGGTCTTGGAATTTGAAGTGTTACTATTCTAAGATGACGTCGTTGTATCTTGGAAACGAATTGTTGCTATTCGTGAGCACCAGTAGCGGAGCAATATCATTTTACGAAGATAGTGTTAAAGCACCAGCCTCAACGTAAACCAATCAGTTTGCTTCCTCCGAAAGCAACCTCCTGGAAGATCCGACTGTCGTAAATCGACTATGTCAAATACCGAGGAGATACAAGTCAACAACCAACATGATTTTCATAGATGTTGACTATGAAAAGACCACGGTATTCAAAATCAGGAAAACACCAACACTCAAGAGGGTTAGCCCATATATGAAAGTCCAATGGGTCTACCTTTATAAGCCCTTAGTCCACTAAGTATCTGAGCAGCTAATGCCTCCATGATGTCAGGTCCGTTGGCCTCTCCAGTTAAGACCCACCGACTAGATGTTATTGTTGAGAGCGCCGATCAACTCCTTCCGATATGATGTGAGTCTGCTACCTGGGAGCATGCTGACTAGCTCTTGTTATGAGACGAAGAGAGCGTGGTAAATCTCAGTTCGGATCCTCTGTACCGAAATGTCTCTGTGCCTCTGTACCGAACAGAAAACGACAAAAATCATGCGCGTGCGTTGCGCGTGACTTCGCCCACTCGTTCACACACACCCTAAGACTTCGCGTCTTCTCCAGCGCCGTCTCTTTATCGTACATGCCTTCCAGAGCATAGACAAACCCTTTCCAACCTTGGCCAACTCCTTCCCTTGCCAAAGCAGGCACAGTCCATTTCACTAGTTCCTTTACGAATCCAACGTCGCGGAACAGGACCTCGGTGATGGGCAGCAGCGGCAAGACCTGAATCCCCAGCCTGCATTCTCTCCATTCAGCCGGAGCAAACCACAAGCCACTGTCCCTCTTGTTGTTCCACAGCACGCCGACCACTCGATTCTCCCTGCTGAAGTCGTCCTCGTAGATGCCTCCCCCCTCCCTCACATGCCACCACATCTCTGCGGCTTGAATCTCAAAGGCGGTGAGCGTCGAGCCGATCGCCACGAGCTGGGCGTCCCCGTAGCTTAGTCCCATGAGAACTGCTGAATAGTAGGCGTTCACAGCCTCGCTGGTGCTCTCTTGATTACGGCCGTCTGCGAATTCGGTGAGCCCTCCTGCCCAGGAATGCAGCTTCCACGGATCGAAGCACCGGAGCCGGGTGTAGTTGGCATGTTGTTTCCAGGACAGGATCATGAAATCAGCCATCATGGAGTAGGCCTGAGGCCTGTATTTCCTGCCCCATGCCGGGTCAAGCTTGGCGAGCACGGAAATCGCATAGAGGAAGTAGCCCAGATGGAAATGGTGATCGTTAAAGATTCCGAAACCGAAATTGGCACCGGAGTCAGTGGATCCCTGCCTGGTGACAATTCCTCCCCATTTTGTGTCATACAGGAATCCGTTGCCGTTGAAGCTACCGTCCAGCCATGGAGTGATTGTTTGCTTCAAGAACTGTCGCACGAAGGGAATGACGTCTGGGAAACCAACTTCCTCTGCGATCAAGGCTAAACGAGCGGCGCGGGCGATCGCCTTGCCGTAGAAGTAGGAGGAGGTGGTGGTGCCCCCACGGGTTGGATCAGCTGGTTAAGGCACTCGCACTTGAAATGGAGGGCGTAGGTTCGAGGGTCGACAGTATGAACGAGGGATGGAACCTCGGCTGCTGTTTAAAAAAAATCCCTCGCGCCTGGGTGTCTTAGCCTGCCCAGCATTCACCGTCATTTACCCCCTCTGAACACTTGTGGGGCAGAGACCAGGGGGCCGCTAGGTTGGCGATTCCAACCTTTGAAATGAAAAGGAGGAGGTGGTGGTGATGGGAGCAGAAGCTAGACCGTTGACATCCTTAGAGAGGGCGGAGATGATCTCGGCATAGCCTTCCTCATTCAGGCCTTTTGTCGAATGCCAGGAGAGCGAGATGGCGTCGGTCTTGAGCGTCCACGAATCGCCGACGACCCCGATGAGTTCGCCGTCGATGCTGTTGTACTTGAAGTCGTCGAGCACGGTGACGCGGCAGTGGTCGGAGGAGAGGAGGCGGAGGTGGAGGGGATGGGCGAGGAGAAGCAGGTCGCCCCATCCCTTTTTCTCCCATCTGTACTCCACGGAGAAGGGCCGGGCGAAGGAGGCTTCGCCGGAGACCGGATAGCAGGGCTGAACAGATCGAGGACTAGCTCATAGGCGGGATTAGGGAGAGTCATTATCCAATTGGCCTACTAGTTGACTAGCGATACTTTCGATGATCCCAGTGTTGCCGTTATAAGCAAAGGGTAGTGGCCTCTGCAAGTAGTCAGCCGAACGGCAAACATACATCCTCCGACCGCCTGCGCTACACTATCCGATCAGATGATGAACTTGTCGAGCTCGACCACACTAGCGGACCACTTTATTTTTCCACATCAGCCGTCGTCGACCTTGATCTCACCACGTGGACCAGGGGTCTCGTATTTTCAGGATCAAACCTCGAGGTCTAAATGAAATATAAAGTCCAAGAACTCTTACGTACCTGTCTTCTTTATTCCATTTCTTTGTTGGCCCAGATCAAAGAATAGCGCACCCAAGAACCACACCAATACGCAAGAGGAACAAAAAGAAAACGAAAAACCCGAAAGAACGAAAGAAGAACGAACGAATTTATTTTCTGGAAGAAACAAACTTTCAATAAAACTGAGACTCTGTTTCACATGCCTCTAGGACCCTTTAAATACACCATGAACAAGACTTAGTCATGACTTATCCCAATAAAATAGGAATAAAAATAGGAAGACTAATTCTCTAGTTATCCTATTAAAATAGGAAAGACTAATCCAAGACTAAGTTATCTAATCCAAGACTAGGTAATAAAAATTATTAGAATAAAAATAAAATTAAAATATGAAAATGTCAGGATTATTTATTTATTTTCTCACATTGCTCCCCCTAATCCTGACATGGCTGTAAATCACGGACGCCTAGTAATTGTCTCATGGCAGCTAACTTCACTCCTGGCATTCTCCCCCACCATGACAACAACCTCTGTAACTGCATTTTGTATTGTAGTTTTTCCAGACAGTTTGGGATGCTGAAGAGCATCATGTGAAGCATTGCCATCTTCCACTTCCAATGTAACCAATCCAGCAACACGACCCAAACCTGGCTGGGGACATGTATGTAGATAAGACAACACAACACCATGTGAAGATGACGACAATGCATAACCTCTTCAAAGTCGATGTCTTGTCGTTGTACATAGTCTTTAGCAACTAATCTTGCTTTGTGCTTAACAACTTTCCCATCTGAATCTTTCTTCAATTTGAACACCCAGTTTAGACTGATAGGTTTGCGGCCTAATGGAAGCTCAGTTAGGGTCCAAGTCTTGTTCTTCTCAATAGATCTCTGTTCTTCCTCCATTGCTTCGTACCAGCAAGCCTCAGTTGCAACTTCTTGATAACTTGTTGGTTCATCAGACACCACCATCATCAGCTCTTCTTCTTCTTTATTAATACCAACCACTTCCTCAGTGTTGGCGTAGATATCGGCAAGGGACCTATAGCGGACTGACCCTTCATAAGAATCAGGAGTGTTCGTTACCGAAGGCGAGGTAGTTGCACTGGCGTTCGATGATGGTGTAGATGGACTCGAGTTCGATGATGGTGTAGATGGACTCGAGTTCGACGATGGAGTAGATGGACTTGATGCTCTTGTCATGGGTATCATGGCTGCTGCTGATGGTATGACATTTTCTGCCCCTGCCTCAACGTCTGCTGCAACAATCGCCTCGTCGCAGTAAAGTGGATCCAGCATCATAAAACTCGGCAAGTTTTCTTCATTGTTAGCACCTGCATTCCATGTCCATTCAGAATTTTCTTGAAATATGACATCTCTACTTACTTGTAGCTTGCCATGGCTTGGATCAAACAACCGATGAGCTTTGCAGCCTTCCTCGACACCCAAGTATACCATGGGTGAGCTTCTGTCGTCAAGTTTCTTCAGATGAGGGGTTGTGTTTTTCACATATGCAACACAACCGAACACTCTCAAGTGGGTGACATGTGGCTTCCTCCCCGTCCAAGCTTCAAATGGGGTACGCTCTCCTAGCGCCTTAGTTGGGAGACGATTCAGCAGATAAATAGCATGTCTAACCGCTTCTCCCCAGAACTTCGCTGGCATATGTGTACCCTTGAGAAGAGATCTTGCCATGACCATCACAGTGCGGTTGCGGCGCTCCACGACACCATTCTGTTGAGGAGTGTAGGGAGCCGTGAGGTGCCGCTCGATTCCTTCATTTTCACAGAATCGAGTAAACTCCGTGGATAGAAACTCGCCGGCTCGATCTGTCCGGAGTGTTCTAATCTTGTACTCAGTCTTGTTCTCTATCAGGAATTTGAACTTCTGGAATGCCTGGAATGCATCACTCTTTGCTGCCAATGCAAACACCCACATCCACCTAGTGAAATCATCTACAATTAGAAGAAAATACTTGTTACCGGCAAGTGTACATGGTGAGATTGGCCCGCAAATATCCGCATGGAGAAGTTCTAACAGCTTCTTTGCTCTAAAGTTTGCTTGGTACGGGAACGACAATCTTGCATGCTTGGCGATCACACACACCTCGCAAAGCTTGTTCGGTTGGGGCAGTAGTGGCATATCAACCGCCAATTTCTTCTCCCCCAATAGCTTCAAGTCATGAAAATTGACATGCCCGAGCCTCGCATGCCACAACCAAGTTGGGTCTTCTAGGCTTGCCAGGAGACAGATTTGCTTGAATGTCTTCAAGGTTATCTTGTACAAGCGATTTTGTGTTTGCTTTACCAGCATCAAGAGCTTCCTGCTCTCATCAATCACCTTCATGGTATCTCCTTCCATGTGCACCTCGTTCCCAGTTTCTGTCAATTGACCAAGACTGATGATATTACTACAAAGTTTTGGAATGTAGTATACCTCATGGAGAGCCTTCTGATCACCATTCTTGCATTCGAACACAACCGTCCCTTTGCCCATGATCTCTATGGTTGATCCATCGCCAAACCTCACCCTCCCGGTGATGGTTTCATCTAATTCTTGAAACTTCTCGCGATGGCCAGTCATGTGGTTGCTGGCACCGTTGTCAAGGTACCAAATGTCTTTATCTTCTCCTTTCTTCACGCTGCGATACATCTCCGGTAGGAACCTTTCTTCACTGAGCAAAATGATATCTTGCCGCTGACACCTTGCGTGAAACTCCTCATGGGACACGGTCATCATCAGTGTTGGTTCTTCCTTGGTGGCGCAAGTGAGGTGAGCCTCATCATCTCGACGCTTGCTGTAGCATTCGAACGCATAATGCCCCATCTTCTCGCAATTGAAACACTTTATGTGTTTCTTGTCACGAGTATTATTGTTGTTGCTGCTAGTGCCTCCTGCACTGTCTTGTCGTTGCGTACCACGACCACGATCGCGCCCTCGCCCACGCCACTTGCCGCGATTAGGGCCGCTAGACCCGCGCCCCTTGCCTTCTGACGGAGTGTCCACGTTGCTCCCTTTTTGTCGCTTTTGCCATTCGGCATGAGTAAGTAGGAGTGCACCTTCAGTGCCATTGGTATTGCCGCATAATCGTAGTGTTCGTTCCTCGTACGCCTTCAGTCGCCCGATAGTCTCCTCAAATGGCATAGTCTCGAGGTCGTGGAACTGCTCAATACCAGCAACAATAGGGAAGAATTTATCAGGGACAAAATCGAGTAACTTCTTTACCAACGAGGATCTTCAAGCGTGGCACCAAGAGTGGAGAACTTGCTGCTCATAGCGCTGAGTTTGCCAGCAAATTCATCAATAGTATCGGTCTCCTTCATCCGGAGGACATCAAACTCGCTCTTCAATGTTTGTACGCGAGCCTTCTTCACTCTTTCATTGCCTAGGTACCTCAGCTTGAGGCTGTCCCAGACTTCTTTCGCCGTCTTCTTTGTTGCGATTTGGAGAAGAATGTCTTCGGAGACACACTGCAAGATGTATGCACGTGCCTTTTTGTCCTTCTTTACATCCACCTGGGCTTCTTTCTCTGGCTCCACCGCCTCCCAGACTCCTTGGACATCGAGAATTGCCTCTGTCTTTATTGCCCACACAGTATAATTGTGAGGGTTTAGCATCGGATAGGGAAACAACACTCCGTCGTTCTCTTTCGCTGGGATGCTCGACATTTTTGTGGAAACGTGAATTCTTGACTGCTCTATACTACCAAAGCTCTGATACCAATTGTTGGCCCAGATCAAAGAATAGCGCACCCAAGAACCACACCAATACGCAAGAGGAACAAAAAGAAAACGAAAAACCCGAAAGAACGAAAGAAGAACGAACGAATTTATTTTCTGGAAGAAACAAACTTTCAATAAAACTGAGACTCTGTTTCACATGCCTCTAGGACCCTTTAAATACACCATGAACAAGACTTAGTCATGACTTATCCCAATAAAATAGGAATAAAAATAGGAAGACTAATTCTCTAGTTATCCTATTAAAATAGGAAAGACTAATCCAAGACTAAGTTATAGACTAGGTAATAAAAATTATTAGAATAAAAATAAAATTAAAATATAAAAATATCAAAATTATTTATTTATTTTCTCACATTCTTGTCATACTATTTCATTCCTAAGAGTAATATTTCTCACCAATTTAATATATATTAAGCAAATTTGTCGCCTTCATCATCTCTCGATCGATTCGTAATCTCATTTCATATATCAATACAGATTGAACAAATTTAATTCCAAACCTCCACTATTGCATTATTCAAATCCCCACAATCTGGAAATTAAAAAGAAGATTCAACTCCAATCCATATCAAGCATAATTGATCCACGCATATCACCATATATCTAATTCATTACCCCGTCTGAAGAACTCATCTCCTCCATGAACGTGTCCAATTCCTCCTCCTGTACGCACTGCGTCATGATCCGCGTCCCTGTCCTCGGCAATGGCGGCGCCCCGATGATCCCCACCGCCATGAAGTCGAAGTAGGCGAAGGGGATCACGTGGAGCGGCTTCCCGCATCCGTAATCCACGTCCAGGAACCCCAGCCGAGTCCAATCCGACACGAACAAGGAGTTGTAGCGGAAGGTGAGCTCGTAGGGGTCCGCCTTGAAGTCCCCTGTCGCCCACCGTTCGAACTCCGCCGGCAGCCGCGCTTTGGCATCCCTTATCATCCTCACCACCTCCACCAGCTCCGCCCCCGCGACCTCGCCGCTGCGGGCGGTGACCGACACCGGGTAGAAGCAGTTGCCGTAGAAGCCGCGCGGCAGGACCTGCTGCATCAGGTGGCGGGCGTTGGCGAAGAAACAGAGGTGGACGTCGGCGTCGTGGCTGAGCCCGATGGCGCGGGTGCGCGACTGCCACAGCTTGGCGATGGCGACGTCGAAGGTGGAGCAGCGCTGGCCGGTGCGCTCGAGGTACTTGGCTTTCATCCGGTCGACGGCGCTCTCGGGGACGTCCGTCGTGGCGTGCACCAGCTTGAAGGAGTCGAACAGGGGTGGAGCCGAAGGAGCCAGTTTGGGAGGACTGGGGATGACCTCACGAGACCAAACAGGGTCGACGGCCGGCTTAGGAAGCCCCCTAGCGATGTCTCCGATGGCGTTCACGAACTGGGCAGCGCCGAGGCCGTCGGCGATCGTGTGGACGGAGATGAGCCCGACGACGAAGCCTCCACAAGCGAATTCTGTTACCTGCATCATTACGGGCAGGTTAATGGGGTCAAACTCATGGCCGGGAACAGGAAGCAGTTCGTCCTCGGAGATCGCGAGCGGGAAGTCGAGATCCCTGACGTCCTCGAGGCTACAGTTCGCGGTCGCCTCCACGAACCAGGCGCCCTCGCCGGTGCACGCGACCCGAACCTCGCCGTGCTCGGCGTCGTCGACGAACCGGCCGGCGAAGGGGTAGTACGGCACCAGCGCCTTGGCCAGCGCTTCCCTGACGACCTTGGCTGGCTCGCGGCCGTGCTTGAACACGTGGAGCGACCGCACCATGTGCCGGAGGCCGGCGACGCGATCGACGACGGAGAGGAAGAGCGTCTCGTCCGGAGTGGGAGCGGCCGGAGCGACGAAAGATTGGGAGATTCTGGTGACGGAGAAGCTCATGGTTGGTGGCTGAGTGGGACGCACTTTGAGCATGTTGGTGGCCGCCTTAAATAGAGGCGATCGGAAAGGTTAAACGTGGAGGGATCACTATGGCGTTGTAGGTGAAGCGTAGAGTGCAGAGCACTTCAATTAAATAATGGAGTTGGCATGGGGTTCCATTTAGCTAGACACCCTCCAAGGTGATCATCCTTTCAGTTAGTTCCCTACAAATTATTCTATTAATTAGTATGGCAAAATAAAGGAAGTAGTAGACGAGATCATGATCGCGCATATCTGTGGAATGAGAAAGAGAAAGGCTTATGTAGTCGGGAGAGCTGACAATCCCTGTCTGTGTCAATCATCTTTCGGTACCGCCACGAGACAGGGATTGTGGGTGCTTGTCAGCTCACAGGAAGGCACCGATTGGCGTCGCTGTGCCCGACCCATCAAAGGGCGGCATGGTGCGGGGTGCTCGGATAGTACAGCAGTACGGAATCAATGGGATATCCATGACATGTGCCATAGATGAATAAGACTTACGCTGACCCCTTAGCTACGGATGGTTGTTGAGTATATATATAGATAAAAAAAGAAAAAAAACTAATCAATTAACAATGAATCTAGCATGATTAATTTAGTCCGTCAAATTAAATCGAAAAAGTATTTATTCTAATAGTTAGTATTTTTATACCTACTATCCATTAAGAAAAATAAATTTTAATAATACTAACCAAATCTCGAATTCTAAATATCTGATTTATTAATAGAAGATTTAATCTCGACACTCTTCTAGGCGGGCAGCCCAATGAAAAAGAAAAAGTCTCCATGAGATAGATTGATAGTTAGAGCATGAATGTTATCATCTGAAGTTTTGGAGGTTAAAACCTGACAAAATCAATGCCCCACTCTCTCCACACACTAGACACAATATCTGAATTAATAACCTCCGTTATTTACTTCTTCCGTATTGATTCCGGAATAGATTGACTAGTAGGGATAAAAACAGACCAAGTCAGGCCAAACTTTTACCTTAACAGGTCTGGCCTGTATAATAACAAACTGGCCTAAGCCTGGCCTGTGGCCTGTTATAGGCTTTATTCTTAGCCTAAGCCTGGCCTATTCAATAGCCTGGCCTAGCTTGCGGCCTGTTTACAAAGTCTGTAATTTAATTCGGTTATCCAAAATACTTCTAATATATAAAATATAAAAATTCATTTCGATTATCCAAAATACTAATTTAACAAATTAGCTAACGATACTTCTAATATATAGAATATGTATATTATAGATAAAACATATTTGTGGTGTATTGGCAAATAAGGTGATAGACAGGATGGAAACATGTCAGGCCAGACCAGACTTTTACCTTAACAGGTCAGACCTGTATAATAACAAATTGGTCTGAGTCTGGCCTGTGGCCTGTTATAGGCTTTATTCTTGGCCTGAGTCTGGCCTGTTCAATAGCCTGGCTTGGCCTGCGACCTGTCTACAAAGCCTGTAATTTACTTCGGTTATCCAAAATACTTCTAATATATAAAATATAACAATTCAATTCGATTATCCAAAATACTAATTTAACAAATTAGCTAAAGATACTTCTAATATATAAAATATGTATATTATAGCTAAACTAGATTTGTCGTGTATTGGCAAGTAGGGTGGTAGATAAGGTCTTGTTCGGTAGAAGTCTAAGGTTCGAATCTATGTTTTGACAATATATATAATATAATTTTAACAGGCCCAAGCCAGCCTGTCAGACTTCATAGTCTTTATATTGAGCCTGGACCTGCCTGATAAGAAAAACAGACTTTCAAACAGGCCTGAGTATTATTTTATTTTTAAATAGACCAGGCCAGGCCAAATACAGGCCCGGCCACAGGCCTCAGATAAGTCGCCTGACCTATTTTGATCTCAAGTGGTAGATAAGGTCAAGCCACAGATTTGCATATTACATTATTTTTAATTAAGTCAGGTTATAGACCCCTGATAGATTATCTGATCTATTTTTATCCCTATTGACAAGTATGCCAAGACGAGTAAATCATCTTCGGTCGCCGGATGAAAATGAAAAAACGTGGCACATGGATGAGGCATTAATTTACTGCAAATGGTGCCTTTGTAGTACGTTTCCCATTTTTCTTAAGCATGGGTATCAATACTGTTCAACTCTGTGACTAATGGACTGCCAGCTGTGTTATAAAAACACGATGATGGGATTGACCAAAAGTTGTGGCTAAATCAAATTCAATGAAATTGAAGATTTAAAATATTGTGAATTATTATAAGTAGGTGCTTCTTTTTTCTGTAAGAGTGTACTTAATTATGAACTTTCTAATAGTTAATTTAATGCCCAGCAAAAATCCAGCAACAACTTAATGTAAAGTAATGAGCATTTAACAGAGCAATAAGGATGCATCCTCTTCGTGAAGTTCATTACCAATGTAACTTCACCTAACAAAGATTTTAAATATTTTTATTTATGTTTAAGAATTAATGTTAGTACTTGACTAACATATTTTAGTGAATTTTTCAAATGATTTGAATACTATAAGTATATCGACTGTATATAATTGCAAGTGTAAAGAATTGTTGGATCAACTAGCAGATGAATTTGGAGTGATCGATTCGGTCTTACGAAAGTTTTTCATCGATCACCAGGATAAATTGGAAAGTGCTCGCGTTGAGCGGTCTAAAAACTCAGCATCCCAGAGTTTGCGTTCCATTTGAAGAAAAAAGTCATGCAGAATATGCCGTAGTTAGGGATCAAACCGCGGATGCTTGGGATAACGACTAGTTGCCCTACCGCTGCATCATAGCCCCGGGGGCAATTGTAAGTGTAAAGAAAAAAATATTGAACCAGGTAGTAGACGAACCTCGGTGACCGGCCCAGCCCCCACGGAAGTTTCCCACCGGTCACCAAGGTAAATCAGGATGCACTCACGATGGATGGTCTAGAAGCCTAGCGTCCCAGCGAATACCTAGCGTTCCGGTAGTCGACGATGGTCAGTCACAGAGGTCCCGCCCGTGTGGAAGTTACTGCGCCGAGAAGGAACTTGGGGTCTGCGAAGTTAACACAAGCATTAGGGGACACGCCGGCAGGGGTCCGATGGAGTCCACTCCGACGCTCAAGTTAGTAGGTTGTCCGAAGAGTAATCGCAGTGAGAAAGAAAGACAGTATGTAAAACGAGATATTGTAACCCCCTTACCGGAGGGATTGGACTATCTTTTATACTGGTGTCGACAAACTAGTCGTGCCCCCTTTATCGGTGCCACGTCTCTGATATTTAGGCCACGCCCCCTGCTTTCGGTGATGAAGGGATATCCTTTGAAACAGTCTGCGCCGTTATCACTCTTTCTCTCGTTGAGATATTTGGGGGGTGCATGGACTTTTTCTCGAGCGCGCCGCCGAAAGGGGGCCTCGGGGCCCGAGAGGGAAGGTCATGTCGTGTCTCTAGCTTCTTAATCCCCCGTGTCGGGCACGGGCTATCCAGCCCCATCACAAGTCCCTCCTTTCAAGTCTGATCGAAGGAAGTGTGGTTGACTGATCGGACTAGTGCAGGGATGAAGAAGTTGAATTCGCCTGGGTCTTTGCCTTCACGCCCGTCCTTGCCATAATCATGGAAGCCTTTTTGGATCGTATCTCCTTCGTTCAACGTTCTTAGGAATCCCTTTTTGTGCCTTCTTCTTTTTCCAAAAAGGCTGCTCCGAGTCTTGAAGGTTTATAATGACACCTATCTTCTCGGGATAAAGGCGCATGGTCTCCTTTCTCGAGGGTAACAGGATGTTCGCACGAATGCCTTATTGCCAGATATTATAACGGCTACCCCCACAAGTCCTCATGGTCGTGTGTTGGTACGGCCAGCTCGCGACGATCGGCTATCTGGACGAAGCGGTTTCTGACTTTCCACAAGTCCTTTCCCCATTGTGCCTAGGCAGGTGTCTGCCGAGGTATAAGAGGGGAAAAGGTAGACGCTGGCCTCCACTTCCGGTTCGGCGACTGGGTGTACTTCGTCCTTCTCCCTTGTAGAGCTTTTTCTGCGCGCAAGTAGTTCGTCTTCCTCTCGTCTTCTGTCTAGGGGTCATGGAGGGCTATCGGGCGGAATGGTACGAATCCGCCTCTTCCGGGCCGAGATGACGATTGTCATCCCTAAAGTGGACCAGACACCCTTGGAGCCCCCAGCAGACATGCTGGCCTTCTTCTTAGGGCAGATGGAGCTAGGGCTCTGTTTCCCTATCCCTCCTTCTTTACAAACATAGCTTCCTATTTTGGCATCCCATTGCATCAGATGACTCCCTATGCCTTAGCCTAGATGGGGGGGGGGGCATATATCATCTTCAAGCTTTTCAGTCTTCCTCTGACCCCGCACATCTTCCATTCTTTCTTCATCCCGATAGGATCGAGAGGAGTTTTTAGCTTCGCGACGTCCGAGCCATAGATTTTTAGGAGGATTTCCTTCTTCGCACAAGGGGTGGAAGGACAAATTCTTCTTCATCCGCCTACCGTGATTGCTCTTCAACCCTTTGTGTTGGATAGCAGATTTGCCGACTCCTCCTCTCCTAGAGAGCTTTCTTCGCAACCCAGTGTACCATCATGCTAGAGAGGTACTTTCGGGCATGGAGTTCAGTGGCCCGGGGCTGGTGCAGAGCGAAGAGCTTATGTATCGGGCGAGCCTTAGCCCTAAAGTAACGCAGATCAGCCCTACCCTAGGTATGTCCGACTTTTTCTTCCATGTATATTGGTTCTGACTGATGCTCTTTCCGTTTGGCTTCTGCGGAGGAAGTCATATATGCCAAGGCGATGAGCCGTCTCATCAAGTGGGAGGAGGCCAACAAAGAAGCCCTGAACCCTCCTCCGGTCGCTTCTGACGCTCCTCCTACTCCTGTCGAGTCCCTCGAGGGGCCTGCTGTCTCGCCCCGTGGGGTCGCTTCACCTGAGGGGGTCGAGGTTACTGTTACATTCCCGCCAGCCAAGGACCAAGGGCCTCCGGCTCTCCCAGGTGCTCAAGTGATGGATCCTCCTTTCGAGGGTGGCTCCTCCCCAAGTGCAATCTGTCCTAACAGGGTGGACGAAAAGTCTAATACCTCAGTTACTCCCTCGGCTTCCCGGCCCTTCGGTCGGCAGAAGCGGCAGCTCCCCAAGGGCTTGGGCCCTTCCTGGAAAAAATAGTGTCTTCCCCGTTCTTCTCCTCTTCCTCCGTGCCTAAGGAAGCGACTGTACCAGCCGAGGCAGTAGCTCCTCCTCCTGCTCCGTCGGCCTCCCCTTCAGTGGCAGTCGTGCCAGTGCCCCCTACCACTACCAGCTCCGTCAACCTAGCCACCCCTCCCCCAGGTAAGAAGACGTTGTACCCTCAATACCGGATGAAACTAGATCGACTAAGAGAAAGGTTGGATGCAACGTTAGATGCCTCATTACGATCTTTCCCTCCGATGCAATTAAAGGAGACTCCGACTGAGGGGTTTTATCGGAGGAGACTTCTAGTTCCGAAGATGGCCTCAGGGCCCGAGAGGGGAGGTCATATCGTGTCTCTAGCTTCTTCATCCCTGTGCCGGGCACAGGCTATCCAGCCCCATCAGTCAACATCCATGAAAATCAGTATGATGAAACACCGAGCTCTCATTGCTCACTTTGTAGAATGGCCTTTAAATTGCCAAGCATATCCTTCTTCCAAGTGTTTCCAATTCTGAATTTAAAATGAAATATAATCTGTGTGCCATCGGAATTTAAGACAACCTTCCTCCATCATTTCGCAAGTAGCCGACGCTACCAGAAGACATCACTTAACTTGTTCGCTCTCAAGCAAAATCCTAAGGAACCGCTTAAGGAGTATATATAGAAGTTCAACCGGGTGGCGTAGGATGTACCCAGTACGACATCGGAGATACTCGTCAGCGCTTGCACCCAAGGGCTCGCTGAAGGAACCCTCCAAGCTGATCATCCTTTCAGTTAGTTCCCTGCAAAATATTCTATTAATAATTAGTAGTTATAGCTGACAAAAGACGATTCGTTCGTCCTCGACGTCTCCGTCAACCTGTCTCAGAGTCAACACAGAGAAGGTAAATCACGAGAGCTATTAGCCCGGATGCTGTGACTAGTATATAGGAGGGCGGACACATTAATTTTATTAAATTTTAACTTTAAAATCTCATATTGATAACACTCACGTACTAACTAGTTGGTCATGCATGTCCAATGGTCATATACAAATTTAAATTTGATACCAAATTAAAGAACTTGCTAAAAGCTTCTAATTCTATGGTAGCAGTTTTTAGATGCATTAGGTTTTTAAGTTGCATCCTCTTTCCTCGTTTGGTGGTGGCTGGAATGTTTCTCACTTTAGAAAGAAGAGTGCGTCGTTACCCTAGTTGTGGCCAGCTAAACGATTGATCAGGAATACTGCTGTGTACCATTAATTACCCGTCTTGTCCTCTTCCTAAAAAAAATAAATATTGTCCAGAAGGACCTAGGGTGATTGATTCGATTTCATAAAATTTTTCTATCGATTATTAAAATAAATTAAAAAATTTCATGATAGACGAGCGTTTTAAGACTCATATTTTATTTAAAAATTTTTTTATAAAATATATCATAGTTGAGGATCAAACTACGAATATGTAAGATAACGACTAATCAACCTCTTATTACACGATCACCCGAAGCGTCTTGTCTTCTTCCTGCATGTGGCCCATCTATGTGTAGCACGGGGCAATGATTCCGATCACTGAGATTTATATTGAGCCAACTTAGTGCATCTCTAATGAAGCTTTTTTAAAGGGCTTTGATTTTCTCTGCTGAGATAACAAGCCCAGCCCCAGCTTCTTTCTTTCTTTGATGGTGGGGCCACCAAATTGGAGATGCTGTTATTGCCTCGAAGAATGAGGGGTGGGTGACGGCAGCAACCGGTTCATGTCCTGGGCTGGGCTGATATAAATGACATAGAAAATTTTAATGGTATTTATTTTAATCATGTAAATTTTTGATACGGTAAAATATTTAAATATGTTATAAATTATTTCTTTTCCGATTAATGATGATGCTTTAAAAAAATAAATTCAAATAATAAAATCGCGAGAGAGAAAGAGAGAGATACTGACGAGAAGGATGGAATGAAAAGATCAATCAAATTAATATATTATTTGATAATTACTAAACTATTATATATTTTTGGTCCATGTAGTAGAAAGTGTAGGAGGATATTTGAGATTTTACACTAAATTGAAATTACAGAAACTAATTTCAACTTATCTCTGTTGAGTGGCCCGAGCTGCCTTCTTCTCTAGCAGCAATCTCCCGAGCTCCCGAGTGAAACTTCCCGAGTGAAGTTCCCGAGTGGTCAGGTGATCTCCCGAGCGAAATCTCGGTGTGGTCGAATGAGCTCCCGAGTGGAATCTCCCGAGCGGAAGGCCGAGTGAGCTCCCGAGTGGAAGACCGAGAGGCCGAGTGGAATTCCCGAACTGGAATTCCCGAGTGGGAGACCGAGCGGCCGAGTGGAATTCCCGAATTGGAATTCCCGAACTGAAATTCCCGAGTGGGAGACCGAGCAGCCGAGTGGAATTCCCGAACTGGAATTCCCGAGTGGGGGTCGGACGTCTCCCGACCGGGAAGTTGCCGAGGCCTGCGCAGCGCAGTTTCCTTGAAACAGATTCGTCCTCCTCCGACGGTGCTTCGAGGCTCAGATAGACTTCTGTCTCTCAGGATACAACAGCAGACCACGGGCACAACGGAGCACTCGTTGCTCGTGGCGAACTAAGGATGTACCCGACTGCTATCAGCGGAGCGGAGGTCGGGAAAGAGGTGGAGTTAGAGCGGAGGAGAATTTCGTAGTGTCTGTGTCTTTTGCTCTCGGTCACGACCTCCTTTTATAGGCTCAGACCCCCGCAGTATTAAATGACGAATTAATTATCATTTACTGGCATTAACCCGACCAGATCCAAACGTATGGGGGTTACTGATCTCGCATTAATCAAAATTAATGCATCAGTTACATTTGAGTAAAACTTTGGTTCATTTGCTTGGACAAATTTTGCCCCGACCGGTCGGACATTCGACGTGCGCAGGTCGTGCACGCACACGAGTTGACTTGGTTCAGTACAAATCCGGGCCCTAGATTTGCACCCCCCTGAGCACCCACGCGTGAGAGAGAGCCTCTCCCCTAGCATTTGTTCACAACAACCATGCTTGTGATACAATATAAACCAAATATTTTGCTTTCAAACTCCCAATGTGGGACTAAAGCCCCACTCACAAGGGAGTCCTTTTATTCTCCTCCTCACTTTCCATTCAAATGGGAAGTTCCAATGTGGGACTAAAGTCCCACCACCTCTTTTTCCATTCACAATAGATATGAATGAAAAGTTCCAATGTGGGACTAAAAATCCCACCACCTCCCTTTCCATTCACTATAGATATCCAAGATATCCAACAATCCCCCACACGAATGGAAACATGGTGATAGCATTCAGCAGTTGAGTCGTGTATAGGATAGGTAGGTTTCACCCTTTGAACCTTCCCTTGTGAAGATCTGTTTGCTTCCTGGCTGACAGTAGAGACGATGTCCTTGAACTATGCTGCCGTTTATGTAAGCATTGACACATCTCACCCAGGACTCTCCCTGATACACCTCAGTACTCATGAGTGTGTTCTTTCTTGGCCATGAACACGCCTGATTCTGCGAGAAGTTCTAAGAATTGTGTCTCCAATTCTCTTCGAAGCGGCCCCACTTCTTTCTCACATAGGTGATCTCTTAAGAGTTTTCCACATAACTCTATTGAATTATTAAAAGTCGTATGCTTAACATCAATCCTTCACTGTTTCAAAGGGTCGTTCCCTCACAGTGTACACATTTGTCAGTGCAGTTAGGTTGTCCCTTTGAACCTAGTTCTTGGGATCTCCAGTTTGCATAGGTTGGGTTTCCTTTGCACCAACATTTTCTATCGGCATCAAACTCATCCTTCTTAATGAGCTTGCAACTAACTCTCGATTTAACCCTATGGTTAGCGGATCCGCTAAGTTATCCTTTGACTTCACATAGTCAACAGTGATAACTCCCGTTGAGAGTAGTTGTCTAATGGTATTGTGTCTTCGACGTATATGTCTAGACTTACTATTATACAGATGGCTTTGTGCTCGGCCAATTGCAGATTGACTATCACAATGTATGCATATTGCCGGCACGGGTTTCGGCCATCTCGGTACATCTTCTAAGAATTGCCGTAGTCATTCAGCCTCTTCACCACGTTTGTCAAGAGCTACAAACTCAGACTCCATCGTGGATCTGGTTATTACGATTTGCTTAAAAGATTTCCATGAAATGGCTGCACTTCCCAGAGTGAACACATAACCACTCGTAGACTTCGAGTCTTTTATATCAGATATCCAACTCGCATCGCTGTATCCTTCGATAACAACAGGATATCTCATATAGTGCAGTCCATTTCCACGAGTATATCTCAAGTACCTCAGTACTCTTGTTATCCCTTTCCAGTGCTCAACGCCGGGATTACTCGTGTATCTACTCAGTTTGCTTACTGCGTAGGCTAAGTCTGGTTGTGTACAATTCATCAATTACATCAGACTTCCAATCACCCGAGCGTACTCTACCTGAGAGATACTTTCGCCTTGATTTTTCGATAGATGTTCGCTCGTATCTATCAGCGTTCGTGCCAATGCAGTATCACCATTGGTGAATTTCTCAAGAATTTTGTCCACGTAGTGTGACTGACTAAGAACAAGTCCTTCAGCTGTTCTAAGAATCTTGATTCCTAGGATCACATCAGCTAGACCCATGTCTTTCATATCAATTCTTGAGTTCAACATGTCTTTCGTGGATTTGATTATCTTATCATTACTCCCAATGATAAGTATGTCATCTACATATAAGCACAAGATGACAAAGTCATCTTCTGTAGCTTTCGAGTAGACACATTTATCACATTCATTGATTTTGAATACACTTCTCGCATGACATTATCAAATTTCTCATGCCACTGCTTTGGAGCTTGCTTCAAGCCATATAAAGACTTTACCAATTTGCAAACCTGGTTATTCTGTCCTGGCACAGAAAACCCCTCAGGTTGCTCCATATAAATTTCCTCTTCTAAATCTCCATTTAGAAAGGTCGTCTTTACATCCATCTGATGTATTTCCAGGTTCCATAAAGCAGCAATAGCCAACAACACTCTGATGGAAGTTATTCTCGACACAGGAGAATACGTATCAAAGTAATCAAGACCTTCTCGTTGTCGGTAACCTTTAATTACCAACCTGACCTTATACTTATCAATTGTGCAATCTGATCTTTTCTTCTTCTTGAAGATCCACTTGCAACCTAATGGTTTACTCCCCGGAGGAAGGTCCACAAGTTCCCAAGTGTGATTTTGCAAGATAAATTCTATCTCAGATGCAATTGCCTCTTTCCAGTGAGGTCCTTCAGAAGAATTCACAGCTTCAGAGTAGCTTTAGGGTTCACCTTCCAGTATGAAAGTGATAAAATCTGATTCATAAGATTTTTCCACCCGAGCTCTCTTACTCCGCCGAGGCGCAGCCTCCACTAGTTCATCATCCTCTTCTTCTTCTAGTCTTTCCTCGACCTGTTTTGAGGAGCTAGCATCCTCTCGGATCTTATATGGAAATACATGCTCGAAGAATGAGGCATTTCTCGATTCTATTATCGAGTTCTTGTGTATATCCGGTATTTGTGACTCATATACACAAAATCGATATGCACTGCTGTTATGCGCATATCCAATAAATATGCAATCAACAGTTTTTGGTCTTATCTTAACCCTTTTCGGATCAGGCACCAAACCTTTGGCAAGACACCCCCACACTCGCAAGTATTTGTAGGACGGTCGTCTTCCAGTCCACAACTCATAAGGGCTCTTATCTATTTTCTTTCGAGGAACCTTATTTAAAAGGTAGTTAACTGTTAACACATCTTCCCCCCACATGGAGTCTGGCAGTCCAGAACTCAATAGAAGAGCATTCATCATCTCCTTAAGAGTTCGATTCTTTCGCTTAGCAATCCCATTCTGCTGAGGGGTATAAGGAACTGTTGTTTCGTGTCTGATCCCATGTTCAGCACACAACTCAGCGAATGGTGATACGTATTCACCACCTCTATCACTTCGAACCTTAATTTTCTTATTAAGTTGGTTTTCAACCTCATTCTTATAGAGAACGAATTTCTCTATAGCTTCATCCTTACTTTTGAGAAGATATACATAACAATATTTTGTGTTATCATCTACAAAAGTGATGAAGTACTTATTCCCACCACGTGTCGGTGTGCCTTTAAGGTCACATACGTCGGTGTGAATTAGGCCGAGTTGTTCGGTGCTTCTTTCAACGTGTTAAAAGGATGACCTTGTCAACTTCGCTTCAACACAAGTCTCACACTTGTGTGTCGGGTCAAGGTGGAATGTCGGTATGCTTTGCATGTTTATCAATCTACGAATCACATCGTAATTCACATGTCCTAGTCTACCATGCCATAAACACGAAGACTCAAGCATATAAGTGGAAGAGTTTTCAATTTTATTTATCTTAGGCCTAATGGTCATTACACTGAGCTTAAACAACCCATCAGATACATAGCCCTTTCCTACAAACATTCCCTTCTTCGACAGAACAACTCTGTCGGACTCAAACACAATGCGAAAGTCATGCTTGCTTAATAGTGATCCGAACATTAGATTCTTTCGAATCTCCGGAACATACAGTACATTGGTTAGAGTCAGGTCCTTGCCTGAGGTCATCTTCAGCACCACCTTCCCTTGGTCCACGATGTCCGAGGTTGCTGAGTTCCCCATGAACAGCTTCTCTCCACTAATTTCTTCAAAATTGTGGAGCAGCTCCTTATTGCAGCATACATGTCTGGTGGCTCCAGTATCGATCCACCATTGTCGCGGGTTTGAACCCACCAGGTTCAACTCGAAGACCACGGCACAGAGGTCTTTCATTTCTGGTCCCTCATTCAGGTTGACCTCCTGCTTCTTCTTCGGTTTCTTGCATTCCGAAGATTTGTGACCCACTTTGCCACAATTGTAGCACTTCCCAGAGAATTTCTTGGCGATGCCTCCTTTGGGTCCCAGCTTGGAAGATTTAGAATTCTTCTGTTTCGAGCTTTGTCCGTGCTCGACCACGTTGGCTTTCACAGTAGCCTGAGAGAACATCTTTCTCTCTGAACCTTTGTTGTCTTCTTCGATGCGAAGTCGCACAACAAGTTCCTCCACGTTCATCTCCTTCCGTTTGTGCTTCAGGTAGTTCTTGAAATCCTTCCAGCCGGGGGGCAGCTTCTCAATGATGGCTGCTACTTGGAAGGTTTCACTCAGAGCCATACCTTCTGAGTGGATCTCATGTAGGATCACCTGAAGCTCCTGGACTTGGCTGATCACAGTCTTAGAGTCAACCATCTTGTAGTCCAAGAATCGGCCCACGATGAACTTTTTGGCCCCAGCATCCTCCGACTTGTACTTCTTGTCCAAGGACTCCCATAGCTCTTTGGCCGTTCTCTTCGTGCTGTACACAACATACAGCGAGTCGGTCAGGCAGTTGAGGATGTAGTTTCGGCATAGGTATTTAGAATGAGTCCATGCCTCCACCTCAACCGCCTCAGCTTGCTTCGGAGGGTCCTCGGTTAAGAACCGAGCCAGATTGAGCGTGGTCAGATAGAAGAGCATCTTCTATTTTCAAAATCCGAATCAATTTAGGAAACCAAGAAAAGTAGCAATTAGCAAAGACTTTGAACCAACTTAGACAAGGCAACTTATCTTACCGTCTATTTTATCTATCAAAGATATTTAGCCATTTCATATAGAAAATTTATAGATAATCAAGAATGTATTTTAACAAAATCTGCGTATCTTTCAGCGAAAAGTAAAAAGCCTCCTGTTTTTTTCCCCATCAGTCATGCCTCCTCAGCCATAACAACTAAAATAAAAGAGGAATCATGAAGACGCCTAACTTGATCTGACAAGTGAACAAATTAACTTGCCTTGCAACAACATCTTAAATGATGGATCAATTTCGTTTGTTGATGTACTACATCAACGAATTACAGTGCATTTACATTTTTTTTTAAAGAAAAAAACTCTTAGTCTTTTTTTCCCAACAATGAATAATTTCTTCGGTCTAACACCGTCCCACTTCGATAATTAATGTTAAAAGATCAAATTTGGGCATTTATTTTCCAAAAAAAATGACGAAATCATGAACACAACTTATTATCATGGCAAATTAAACATATATCTAAACGCTAACATAAATATCTAAGAAATATAAAACTGCATGATAGAACGACAGAAGAAGAAAACGAAAATCAAATGGAAAGAACTCTTTCCTCGTTTGCTTTTGCTTGGCTTTTATCATCCAATCAGGTACTCCTCTTGGTAAAGAGATTTCTGAGCTATATGCATCCTCAAGCAAAAGCATGTGTGACATGTGCATGTAAAAGCATTTGGCAAGAAGCATGCAACGCACGTGACGTGCCATAAGATACGACGGTGGAACTCCTCTTTGTAAGAGATTTCTGAGCTACACGCATCCTCATGCAAAAGCATGTGTGACGTGACCATGTCAAAGCATATGGCAAGGAAAAAAATAAAATATTGAATAATATAACAGATGAATTTAAAATAATTAATTTAATTTCATAAAAAAAATTTATCGATTATCGGGATAGATCGAGAAATATTTATGATGAACGATCTAAAAACCCAATGTCCCATGATTATCAAGATAAATCTAGAATCAACACGAAGAAGATAAATCATGGTGACTGAGAAGTCAAAAGGTTGGAGAGGAGAGACTTTTTACATAAGATACAGAGATTTATGTCCCACCAGCCCCATGGCTTGAACTCAAGATCTTTAGTGGCAATCTATCAACTCTTTACCATCTCAGCTATGCCTATGGAGACTTAGTCAATTCATTTCAGAATCAATACAGAGAAGATAACTTACGAAGCTATTTATTCGGATACTATAATTAGCGTATGGACAGGATGGACGAACTGACTTTGTCAAGTTTTGACTCGTAGACTTCAAAATGACAATACCATATCTGTTAATCATCAGTTCATCCCGTGAATATACGACCCTCCTAATCGAGCCACGTAGGTCGAGGATGCACAAAAAGATTCATGACAAATTTTGACTAATTCATATGGTACATTTTGCCCCTGACTATGGTCCATTGCATGCAATAGTATTCACACAACAATCATTTGAGATAATACAATTCAGACACTACATTTATACTGCCCGAATTTATACCCCCTTCTACACTATATATCAATCATAATGTCTTCTACACTATATATCAATCATAATGTCATCCTTCTAATGTAGATTAATACTCTACAAGTCATATTTTCATTCATATTTTTTTCAATAATCCCCCATATAAATTGAAACAATATATGTAATAATCTTAGATAATTTAATCATATATAGGATAAGTAAGTGCTACTTTTGAACTTTTCCTTTAAAAATCTATTTGCTCACTGCAATAGGAGTGATAACTTTGAACTATTCTATCGTTTATGTAAACATGGACATATCTCATCTAGGACTTCCCTGATATTGGTCTCACGAGTATGTTCGTTTATGGCCATAAATATGTCTGGTCGTGTGAGAAACGCTAAAAATTATGTTTTTAATTCTTTTGAAACAGTCCTATTTCTTTCTCATATAGGTAAACTCTCGAGAGTATTTTTTTATTACTTTACTATTATCATTAAAAGCAACAAATGCTTATCCTTTATCCATTCACTAATACATCAGGTCGTTTCCTCACAGTAATTACCTTTTTGTGCAATTTGATTGTTCATTTAAAACTAGTTCTTGAAATCTCTAATCGATATAGATTGAGTTTGTTTTTCACCTACATCAGCATCGACATTAACATTTCACTCATTCCTTGTAATGAGCTTGCAACTAACTCTCTATTTAATTCATTGGTTAGAAGATTTGCTAGATTATTTTTTGACAGTATATAGTCAATAGTAATAAATTCCATTGAGAGTAGTTATCTAATGATATTGTGTCTACGATATATATATCGAGGGCTCTATGCCGGTCAATTGTCGATTAACTATCACAATGTATGTAAATTATCGACACACATTTCAATCATCTAGGAACATCTTCTAAAAATTATCATAATCATTCAACCTTTTTTTTCACATTTGTCAAATTTTACAAACTCTGACTTTATAATGAATCCAATTATTACGGTTTACTTGATGATTTTTATGAAATAATTACACAAATCTTAAGGTGAATGCATATGCATTTGTGGACCTAGAATTTGTTATCACCCTGTTTGGAAAGGAAGAATTGAAATTCCTTTGGGAATTGGAATTCAATTCCATTGTTTGGTAATAATTTTCAGGAAGGAATTGTTAAGGAATTGAATTCCAATTCCTTTCAAACCCCTCAAAACAAATCACACCTAAAACACATGTGATTTGTGAAAGAAATTCACTTAAACAAATTAAATTACTAAATCGCCCCCTCACAAAACAAATTAAAGTTGCTTTGGTTCCATCCTCGCAGGATAAAATCGTAAAAGTATAACAATTGAATTCTGTTTTTACAATTCATTCCAAACATGAGAATTGGAATTCAATTCCGGATGGAATTAAATTCCGACCTCCAATTCCTTACTTAACATGTTTCCAAACAGGGTCTATGTCTTATATCCAATTCGTATTATTGTATCCTTCGAATTCAACAAGATATCTCGTGTAGTGCCATCTATAATCACGAGTACACCTCGAGTACCTTAGTATTCTTGTTATCCTTTTTTAGTGCTTAACATCGAGATTACTGATATATTTACTCAGTTTACTTACTACATAAACTAAGTCTGATCATGTGTAACTTATTAAGTGCATCAAACTTATAATCCCTCTAGAGTATTATGAGATATACTCTCTTTTTGATTTTTCGAAAAATATTGACTCTAACGCAATATCACACTTGTTGAATTTCTCAAAAATCTTGACCGCATAATTGGACCGATTAAGAACAAGTCTTTTTTACTTCTAAGAATTTTCATTATTAGAATCACATCAGTCAGACTCATATCTTTCATGTCAAATCTTGAGTTCAAGATAACTTTACCATATTGATTATTCTATCATTATTCACAATAATAAATATGTCATCTACATTAAGACATAATATGATAGTTATTTCATGTGTCTTTCATGCACATTTAACACATTTATTGATCTTAAATTCACTTTCATTCACGCAGTATCAAACTTTTCATGTCATTGCTTCAGAGCTTATTTCAAGCTCCCAACATTTGCTTTGTAGTCCAAAGCTCAATAAAGAATTGTTTGATCGAGTTGGGCTAGCTAGAGGGGTGAATAGCCTGCAATTAAAATTAATCAATTTCTCTTGCTTTCTATTTAGTAAGGACCCACAAAAATTAATTAAATAAAAAAAACAATATAAAAAATAATAAGAGACTTAGAGTTTACTTTGTTAAAATTCACTAAAGAAACTCCTTCGTAAAGGCGGAGTACCCTCACATAGAAATCTCAAAAAGGAATACAGAAAATGAATTCCGGTGTTGTATTAAATTCCTAGCTCTATAGTACTATTTATAACATTTTAGTCACAGGTAACCGTTGATGACGTGGTATTAGAGATGCCTTCAATGCGATCTAGGGTGCCTCCATGTGGATAAAATTTATCCATAGCAACGACAACTCAATAGCACTACAGTGCTGAAGGCGTCTTCAGTTTGATCTGAGACGCCTTGAACACTGTTCAAGCGAGGCAACTCGAGTCACAACTGAGGCACCTTCCGTATTGTTCATCTAAATGATCAATTTTAGCATTGACCATCCTTCACACCCGCTCACTTGGGTGATGCTCTGGCCGTCCAGAATTGAGCCCACCTTGAACTAAACTCCGACCTTCTCCTCGAACAGACTTCCTCCCCGTTTCTCGCCCTCGGATGTGTCGCCCGTATGCTTCTCGCTCCACCAGTATATTCTTCCGCAGCTTCTCGTCTCTCGGATGCACTGAGTTTATCGACCCCCTTCTCGTCTCATTCTTCTTGGTTGCTGCGTCTACCAAAAATTTCTTGTGTTCCTAAGTTTCTACACATTTAGACACAAGACATTAAAAACATATAGGATCTAACTTAACTCAACCGATCACATCGAAACTAACTCGAGATATTTACAATCTCTTCTTTTCTCATATGTATCAACCCGAATTAAGATTAGGGTTAAACAATAATCAAATTAATTAAATCAAGCAATCATAATATAAAATATTACAATTAAGTAAAAGAAATAAATATCCAATTAAAATTGCAATCCTCTTTAACTTAATGGACGTGATTTCTTCCACTTTGATCACATGAAAAATAGGCGGCTATCTATATAAAAAATGTTGATTTTTTTTCTAAGGATTTGTACATAGTAGGTCTAAAATTGTATAATTTTTCAAAATTATTTGACAAATAAAATAAATTTTAAGAATTAAACCTTAAATTTCTAAAAATAATTTGAAAATTATTTCTAATTTTTAAAAAATGCCAAAAAATAGTTAATGCTAAACACTATTATCGAGAAAACTTTTTTATTTTTGCAATAAATAAATATTTTTGAAAAAATAAATTATTTTCAAAAATAAATTATTAAAATCAGAATTCTATGGTAAAATAATTTGTTAATTTTTTTCAGTGAAAAATACAACAAATATCCACTAAAAAATTAATTTCATCAAAGATCTATCTCCAAGAGATTTTGAATTTAAAATTTTATTGTTTATTAAAAATCCATGGAAAATTATTTAATGGTAAAAAAATCTGAAAATATTTCTGCTAACGTAATATATTTGACTATCACAGAAAATTTAAAAAAATAATTAAAATCGGAAAGAATACTTTATTAAAAATATTTCCAAATAACTACTAAATTTCTAGCAATTATTTTCTAGCAAAATAAATCCAGAAGAAATAATAAATTCTAACATGCGAATTAAAACAATTTAATTGGCTAAACGTGTTTTTGAAACCCAATGCAAATTTTTACATAAATTTATCTAGATTTTTTTAGGAATATAATTTTTTGACCCTTTTATAATTTGACCCATATAACTTTTAAGATACCAATTAGGCCCTCCAAAATTCCTTACATAAGTATTCAAAAATAAATTTGAATTTCTAGGAATTTTATCTAACTCTAATTTTTGAGTTTTCAATAATCCTTTTAATTTAGAATTTTCAATTTTAACTTTGTCAAACTATTCTATTAGGTGTGGATAATTTTTCTTTGAATTTACATATTTAGTCCTAATTTTGTATAAAGTTCTAGACAACATTTTAATCACCTCGTATAATTTATTGAGACGTACCCCATTTACCGTGTTGGACTCGTTAGTAGATGTTGCCCCTTTATGAATGTTCTCTCCAGAAATGGTTTGTCGTCTTCTTCTTGGCTAGAGAAGAAGGAGTTAGAAACATGCTAGAAACATGCTATCTCTAAGGAGTATCTAAACATACTCATGAAACAATTCATTTATTTCCCCACGGGTCGTCCTTGATATCATTTAACTAGAGGTCGCCTAGTTGTGTAAGTGATTTGCCTCCACGCAAATCATAAGTCCGTATATACCTTTTTAGTTATTCAATCAAGTACAAGCGGTAACCCATAAGTGTTAAGCAACTAGCTTCACACTTTTCTATATTAGCCCAAATCATCTATCAGCATGTACTTTCTAGGTCAACTACCAAGTACCAGTGATCCATGGTCAAAGTCCCCAAGGAACAGATTGTATCAATCCTCTACTAATCTAATAATATGTAGCTACTGCTACCCTATTGCATCAATGCAGATCATGTACTCAAAACATGACATCTAACTTATCTGTCCAGATATACGCAACATAAGAAAAACTTGTAGCTCCATGAGCTACTATGAATTGATCCAATAACATGTGAAATTTCTAAATCATACCTAAATATACAGGTATAGTAACATGATCCAAGAACATGTGAAAATTTCTAAATCATACCTAAATACAGGGATAGTAACATAATCCAATAACATGTGAGAATTTCTAACTATACATAAATATACAGGGATAACAACCTGATCCAATGACCTGAAAGAATTCCTAACCATACATAAATATACAGAAATGGTAGTATGCTCCAATAACATGAGAGAACTCCTAAACCTACCTAACCAGGATAAGGGATACAAGAGTTTAGAAGAAATACCTGTCGCCTGAAGAAGTCCCATCGCGCCAAGTCCCAGACAACCACATCGAGAAAACTACTCCTAACAAATCTGACAAGACTCGTAAAATAAGTAGGCATCACAAACCTACACTCTTATACCAAAATAAATTGGTATCGGACAGACACCCATAATCAACAAGTCCTCAAGGTATCCGACAACCTGAGCTCTGATACCAAAATAAATTGTCACGCCCCGAGACCCAGGAGCCGCTGATCCAATAGAAAATCGGACAACACCTCCCCTGTCCGGCGGAAAATTTACACATACACAGAACATACTAGACATCACCACGCAGTTTAATTATATATATTTGGCCTCAGGCCTCAAAACTAAAACATAAACTGACCATAACACAAGGTAAATCATACCTGACTGCGGACCGGTCCGACTTATGACGAAACAACAAATACAACAACCCCTTAGGGCTCACGACACATACGACATATACATATCGCTAAAAGAAATAAAACAAATACACTACAAGTACAACACAAAACATGTCGCGATGGGTAGGGACTGGCTGCTGGGCTCTTCTGGCGACTCCAAGTATTTCAACCTGAAATAAAAACATATATGGCAACGGGATGAGTCCATAACTCAGCGAATACCCAACAGATATGCGTAGAAAGTTATAATAACAATAGGAGTCTACGCTGATACAACCTCATATGAACAATAGGAAAGGGTATACTGAAGATACTGAATAAAGATACATACCAGAATCCATCTAACCTGAAAAGAGGATAATAAGAACCAAGGGAATATCAATAGACATATAATCTCAGATAACAAGTCTCCAGAATATGCATGTCAAACAAGTGCAGCAATCAAGTGCAGCAAACAATGCACGATGCAAAATATGCACATGGTGCAATGCCATGGTCACCCCCTAACTCCAGTCAAGCCACCGAGACAGGCGATACTGTGTCGGCCGAGTGGGTAGAGCTGTGACACTGTCCGTACTCTGCCATCACTGCTCTTGAGTGACCGAGAGGACAGGATGCTGGTGGAGCTATCGCTCCGCCCCATGTACATATGGGGGAGATATCTCTCTCATCTTCTCTGGTCTATGGGTAGAGAAGGGATCCCTGCTTGCTACCACGCTCCGAAACCACTACCCCTGAGCGGACGAGCGGAGCAATACAGAGCAAATGCACACACCCAGCGGTATCCACTAACCCATGAGTGGCCGTGTGTGCATATCATGTGCCGGAAGACGATTAGGCTCAACCACAAGGGAGTCGCTGATCGCCGGCATGCAACAATGCAAGGATGGTGTATGATAGATACACATACCTCCCTCCCAAGTCCTCAATATACTAGGTCTCAGTCTGAAATCCTATAACAGGAAATACAGGTAACCTACAAGGTATACTGGCCGAAAACTACAGATCCCTCAAGGTCAAAGGCAGGAGATACATCACGATCTCTAAGCATACATATAGATATGACACTACCTGATACTGTAGGGAACTAACAGCACAATAACTCAGGGATAAACCACAGGTATCCAGGACAGACATAATAAACAGGGATAACCAACAAGTATCCAGAACAGGCATAATAACCAGGGATAAATAACAAGTATCCAGAACAGACATGATAACTTAGTGATAACTAACAAGTATCCAGGACAGGTATAATAACTCAGGGATAACTAATAAGTATCCAGGACAAGCATGATAACCCAGGGATAGCTAACAAGTATCCAGGACAGGTATAATAACTCAGGGATAACTAATAAGTATCCAGAACAGGTATAATAACTCAGGGATAACTAACAAGTATCCAGAACAGACATGATAACTCAAGGATAACTAACAAGTATCCAGGACAGGTATAATAACTCAGGGATAACTAATAAGTATCCAGAACAGACATGATAACTCAAGGATAACTAACAAGTATCTAGGACAGGTATAATAACTCAGGGATAACTAATAAGTATCCAGGACAGATATGATAACTCAAGGATAACTAACAAGTATCCAGGACAAGCATATAACTCAGGGATAACTAGCAAGTATCCAGAGCAGCATAATCAACAGGGATAGCGTATAATCTTACTGCTATCTATAACAGTCTATGCATAACAATATGACAGTATCAGAAAAGATAAGTCAAAGGGTACCCGCCTCCAAGTAGGAGTCCATATCAAAGGAGAACCTCCCGTCCAATAATCCGCAAGAACCCAATGTCCTGTATCAAAGGATATAGTTATTTAGCTACAATACACATGATTCTTAGCTAAACAAACTTCCTTAATTAATTAGGATCAAACTAGTACCCAATCCAAACCTAACATATACCAAGGTTTACAACTCGATCTGAACTCCAATTCAGAAACCACACTGTGATCAAGAACCAATCGTAGGAGAAAACCTAGCTCCAAAAGCCAAAAATAAAACCCATCTCAAACCATAACCAGTATCAACTATATTATTGTCTAATCAAAGAACTCAAATTCAAATCCAACACATAGTACCAACTAAGATCGATTTAATTCATCCCAATCTTTGCTCATGGTATAACTTCCAAAAAACACCAAATTGAAACCCAAACACAAGCTCACAGTAATGTAAGGACAGGAAAACTTAACAACATCAAATTACTAGAGATTAAACCAAATCACAGTGGTATCACAACGAACCTCACAACAAACTTACCTCTCAATGCTCACGCACAGGAGATCACCCCTCTAGCTCTGACTCTGGCAACCCATTCTGATCAGATCAAAAATACAAACCAAAGTTCACACAGAATACTCCACAGAGCTTCCAAATTGAAAGTCCAAATGCATCAACCTTACCAAAATACAGAAGTCGCACAAAGCCCCCTGTTCAAATCCGGCCAAGAACAAGGACTGTGATGAAGTTTCCGACAGTGGTCTGCTCCTTCGAATTTCCTACCACAACTCCCAGATTCATCCACTCAAAACATCATCCACCTAGCAATCCCGGATACAAAGCAAGGATACACGACCGGATCATCAGAAGCCCTCAAAGAACAAACGGAATCAACATATAGCTTACCTTCTATCTCCCAATGACAGATTCGCCGAGATTGAATAGTTACTGCGCTCTAGCCCGTGCGGTGCCCACAGCTTGATTTCCTCTTCTCCGATAGCAACCCAAACATTGGTATTTCCCACCATCGGCTAGTTTGCTAGCCCTATCTGTCCCCCGGCGTCGAGTGGCTCAGTGGAAGGGAGTGGTCGTCGAATGGGGTTCGGCTGCGAGTAGGGCTTGCAATCGAACGGAGAAGAGAAGAAGAGGGGATCGGGTGCTCGACTGCGAGGAGAGGAGAAGACTGCGGCTAGGGCACAAGTAAGAGGAGAGGAAGAAGAGGAGAAGACGACGTCGGGTCGACTTGGCTTCGGCGACGGCTAGGGCACGAGAGAAATAAGGGAAGTAGAGAAGTCGGGTCGGCGCTAGGGCATCGCACAAGTGAGGCGTGGCTGCGGCAAATGAAAAGGAGAGGAAGGTTTTATTAGAGGGTGTTTTGCATAAAAGCCCCTCAAACTCTTAAAATTCAAATCATGCCCTTACATTAAAGGTTTTAGTTGTTTAACCCTCTAATATATTTTAATCCACCTCAGTAATTCTCTAGAGTTAGATTATTTACCCTTTCGTAATTCAAGAGTTTACCCATAAACCCTCGATAAGTTTTAAATTTTTATAATAAAGCCCCTTGAGCTCCTCCCGTAGGGCCGGCAACCCTAGACTCTATCCGGAAAAGTCCAAAAATTTTCTGGTCCGGATTTTCGAATTGTCGTATTTTACAGTTTTGCTCAACAACACTATTTTCTGAGGAGTATAGGGAGTCATTGTTTCGTATATGATCTCATGTTCAATACACAACTCAGCGAACGATGATACATATTCATCACCGCCTTATTCTTCTTATTAAGTTGATTTTTAACCTTATTCTTATAAAGAATAAATTTCTCTGTATCTTCATTCTAACTTTGGAGAAGATACATATAACCATATTTTGTGTGATCATCTACACAAGTGATGAAATACCTATTCCCACTATGTGTTGGTGTACCTTTAAAGTTGCACCCATTGATGTGAATTAGGCTGAGTGGTTCAATGCTTCTTTCAACATGTTAAAAGAATATTCTTGTCATTTTTATATCGACACAAGTCTCATACTTGTGTATTGGGTCAAGAGGAATGTAAGTATGTTTTGTATGTTAATTAATCTATCTAATATATCATAAATTCATAATTAATATGTCTTAATCTACTATGCCACAGATGAGAAGACTCAAACATATATACAGAAGAGATGGTTTATATTTGTCAAGCATTCCTTATTAATAAAATAGACTACATTTGATTTTTTACGTGTACCTTATAGAATAACAGAAGGCACTTTCCAAATGGTATTATTTGGACTTCACCTTCGGAAAAAAATGATTAACGAGGTTTTTTTAACCTTGAGCGACCGGCCCACCCTCACGAAAGTTTTCCACCGGCCGTCAGGGTAAATCAGGAAGCACTCGCAGTGGACGGTCTAGAAGCCCAGCGTCTCAGGGTTAGCGCCCCATTTGGAGGAAAAATTCCTACAAATACGCCGTAGCTGGGGATCGAACCGAGGATGCCTGGGATAGCGACTAGTCGCTCTACCGCTGCACCATAGCCCCGGAGGCAAGGACTTCCCCTTCGAGCTCATTACCTCGGTGGACCTTCCTTTTCATTGGCATATAATTTTGATTTCACAAAATCCCTTCACAACAACGGAATAGATAAAGAATAATCATGCAAGAAACATAATTAAGAATGATGAAACTCAAAGGGAAGAAAACTGCCGTCAGAAGAGAAATGCTGATTAAAAAAATCAAGTGTACTATTAGATAACAAGCAAAATGGGCATACTTAATGGAGTAATAAATGGAATTGAAGTATCCAAGTCGTTACCTGCATATCTGGAGATACAATAAGTCATTGTTGAGAGCTGTATGTGACCAGCCAAATTGTCTTCCTAGAAAGCTTTAGAAACCAATGTGAGAGAAAGATGATCCAATATTCCACTAAGAAGATTATCTATGCAAATTAACTGCAATATGTTATTTAATCCTCACCTTTGCCAGGGACACTAGCATCACACACGACTACTGATGTGGCAAAAACTGACATTGAAACAGCTCCGTCGCACAGGCATATATAATTAGTTGAACCAACTTGTTAAGCTTGTACTTTTACTTTTCACCATCCTGTATCCTTGTTCAATCTCAAAGACACAGAGAAGATGACATGGAAGCCATGAATCCAATTCCAGTTCTGATGTCATTTGAATTAATTTTGCTCATTTACAAATGGTTTTTCAAGCAGCTACTCAAATTCATTACTTAGCTTTTCTGTTTCTACTGACTGAACAATTTTAAAAAGTTATGAACAAATAGAGCGACTTGAGAGATTCAACCAACATTCATAATAGAAGTAACTTACATCTGCAGCCAGTTTATAAAAGCCACTTGAGAGATTCAACCAGCATTCATAATAGAAGTGCCTTCAAGCAGCTAGTTTATAAAAAGTTATGAACAAATAGAGTGACTTGAGAGATTCAACCAACATTCATAATAGAAGTAACTTACATCGGCAGCCAGTTTATAAGAGCCTTGATTTTTGCTGGTTCATTGTTCTCTCTAGATTCCACTCCTAAGGAATCAGACAGATTAACTACAAACATGTATAAAAACTATAGTCCATTGCAAAGTTTGAACTTTTAGGATCTTAACTCATGAATGTCATGTAGGACGGATGAAAGAAATCTGACTAATATACAAGAACATAACTTTGCTGGTATATAGAAAAATGACAGCATATATATCCATCACTAGCATTCAAACCACACACCTATATATCAATTTTACGTAACGACATTGCCTTTCTCCTTTTATCCCTAGTAGCCATCCTTTCCCCATAGTTTAAAAAAATATCACCGAGATCAAACAAACCAACATCCTTCAACCGCTTCCCTACCTCCTCAAACATGGACACCCCCTCCTCGTTAGAGAAGTAATGCAAGAACTTATTGTAGTCAAACCTTGGCACCTCGACCCCACTCCACATTATCCTCTCCACATACTTGGTAGCCTGCAGTGTCTTCCCAGCCTTAACCAACCCCCCTACAAAGATGCTGTCAAAATTGACCATGGGATCCCTCGCCTTTCTCCCCCTCTTACCCAGGTGCCCCTGCAATAGCATTATGTATGTGTGCATGATGGGCTCGCAGCCCCTCTCTATCATCACCCTAAAGACTTGGGTAGCCTCCTCTGCTCTCCGCAGCCTAAGCAAGCCCTTGATCAAGCCATGGTAGAGACTTATGTCAGGCGTTGCTACATTGTTAAAGATCCTGTAGCCTTCCTTCACCTTTCTCCTAGCAAGAAGTCCGTAGACCAGAGCCCCCAAAGTGGGGTTGTCTATCTCCACCCCTCTCTTGAGCATTTCGCCGAGCAACATGAATGCATACATCACCCTTCCTTCCTTGCACATCCAAGTTATCACAATTCTGTAAGATTCAAGTCCAAGATCATGATACCTTTGCTCCCGCATCGATTTAAAGAGCCGCATCGCGTCCTCGAGGCGATTGTTCTTGAACATGGTCGCCACAAACTCCTCGTAGGACTCGGTGTCCGGCTCCACGCCCGTATCGATCATTCGGTTCCAGACCTTGGATGCCCCCACTAGATCCCCCGCCCGGCAGAACCCGACAACGAGGAACCGGTAGGTTGCTTCGTCCGGGGCGACGATGGGTTTCACCTTCCATACTACGGCCTTGGCGACGTCCGGTAGCCGCTTCTTCTCACAAATTGTCTGGATTACTCGATTTAGGGTGTCGACATTGCAGAGCGACTCGTGGTGGACGCTCAAGTGGTGGAAGATCTCAACACACTTCTTGATCTCCCTGGCGTCGGCGAGGGCTGCGGCGGCGACGCAGAGGGCGCCACGGGAGAGGACGCCGGACGCGGAGGCGTCTAGGAAGGAGCGCCAAAGGAGGTCGAGGTTGCGAGCAAGGCCGTAGACCGAGAGTATCTTGGAGGCGGATATGGGCGTATCAGCGAAGGAGGGGAAGGAACGGAGGAGGAAGCGGTGGAAGCGGTGGACGGGACGCCAGGAGGAGGAGAAGCGGTTGCAGATCTGGAGGAAGAGCTCGTGTAGATGGGGAGGGGAGGAGGGAAGGGGGATCGTGCGGAGGCGGGCGTGGAGAGTAGCGTCAGGAGCTTGCTGCTGCTGGTAAAGCACGGTGGCAAGGCGGAGGAGAAGGTCGGGGTCGACCGAGGTCGGAGGGAAGACGACGGTAGAAGAGAGGCGGCGAACAGATAGCAAACGGAGGAATGACAGAGGCCGCATCGAAGGAAGTCCGGCGAGGAAGGCGTCCGCCGCTGCAAAATTTGTATTCAATCTACCGAAGAAACTCTTACTCCCTGTAATTCAAATTGAAAAAACAAAATAAAACTGAAATAAAAGTTTCGGTAAATTTGTGAAAACTCCCAAATTCCGATTTGATTTTTACATGCACTTCCCATTTGAGATTTTATTTGTATTCACTCACTAATAAATTGAGTATAAAATAGTGAAATTTGAATATACATCAGTGAAAATTGAGTATAAAAGAGTGAAAATTGAGTACACAGTTTCTTAATGTGATGGATGCAACCTTATATACTCAAATTTCTAATTTTTATATTCAATTTTCTTCAAATAATACTCACAAAACTGTCTTATCAATCCCGTCAGGGACTGTATGCAAAGAAAATTTTCATTGGGATTGCATGCAAAGAAAATTTTGGTATTGGAGAGTTTAAGAAAATTTCCCCATAAAAATTTCGTTTAGTTTGATTTTTCCGATTTAATTTTAAAATAAAATTGAAATAAAAACTCGTGCAAATTACAACAATTCCGACTTAATTTTATAGATTAAGATGATATTTTACTAAATTTATTGAAAATAACTTATAAACTCGAGCAAATTATAAACGATTTCAGGAGCTTTTTTTAATCCTATTTTAAAAATAAACTATTAAAATGTCTTCATAAAACTTATTTTAAATAATTGAAAAATATTGATACGCTCGGTAATGCATTTGATATTATAAGATTATTTTATTAATAAAATTATCAACAGAGTATAATACTATTAAATAATTGAAAAATATTGATACGCTCGGTAATGCACTTGATACTTTAACATCATTCTATTAATAAAATTATCAACAGAGTATATATATATATATATCCTCAATCAATTAGAAAACATCTCTATCGATTGACAAATATAATTGATATAGAATTATACTTCAATCGATTGATTCAAGATAATTTCTTGCCATGAATCGAGTGCGAGGTGTAATGCCTCGCGGCCACCATGATCAAATTCGATCGCTTCAATATTCCGTCCCATCGGATGTGATACCCTTAGGATTCATCTTCTTTTCCTGGGTTATAGTTTAAGTTAAACCAGATGGCCGGAGCCAGTCAGCGTTGGGCAACCAACTACGCACTCGCCTCCTAATTGATTCACCTCTCAATCGATTGGCGAATTGATTGGGAGGCGTTGCACACAGGCGCGCGGCATAACGTACACACTTACAATTTTAGAATAAATATTAAACATATAAAAAATAAAACTATTTAATATTTTTATTTATAAAAATTTTAAAATTTAATGATATCATTAATATTTTAAATAAAAATTATAATTAAAAATTGATCAATAATATATTTGATAAATAGAGTAAAAAAAATTATACACCGAGGAAAGAAGAAATGGAAGGGAGTGTTAGAGATTTTGTGCGTTAGAAAGAGAAGAAGATGGCAGAGTGCACTAGGAAAAGAAATAGATGTACAGAGAGTTGTTAGATTTATAAAAATCTATGGAGGATAAAATGAAAATTAATAAAAATATTTAAAAGATAAAATTATTAAAATATGATTTTTTTTTTAAAATAGAGTCTCCCTTACTTTTTAAAAATAGCTTATAAATTATCAATCAACTTATTTTAAAAGCTTATAAACTATTTTTGTAAAAAAAATTTACCAAACATATTTGAAGAACTTATAAGCTCTAAAATAGTTTATAAGCTCAGTCAAACATCCTCTAAGTGAAAATAAATATATATATATATATATATATATACATGAAATTGATATATAACAAGCCCAGGCGCCCTGATTCAATCCAGGCACCTTGGATTGAATCGAAGCAATTTTTTTAAATTTTTTTTGGGTATATTTAGGGTTTAATATTTTAAGATTTAGGAGTTTAGTTACAGTGGAGTTAAGTCAATAATATTTTTTCTCTAAAGTTCAATCTTCTCTCTTGGATTATAATGTTCAAAATATAAAATTTTAAATACTCACGGGGTTTATTATATATATTTAATATTTAAGATTCTAGGATTTAGGAGTTAAGTTATAGTGAATTTAAGCTAATAAGATTTTCCCTCTAGGTTCAATCTTCCCTCTTGGAATATAGTATTTAAAATAAAAAATTTTAGATATTCACAAGTTATATTATATGTATTTAGGATTTATGTAAAAAAACATTGATTTAAAAAAAATAAATTAAGTCGCCCCCATGCATGGAACGTGCCTCGGTATTTTTTTTTAAAAAAATATTTACTCGAGGCGCTTCCAATTGCATTGGAGGCGGCTCGAGTCGAATCACGCACGAACGCGTAGCGAGGAGTCCGCAGTAGATCTATTATCTCTATTTATATATTATTAAAATTCTTTATAAATAAATTAAATTTTTTAAAACAGTGTTTTTTATCTGTAAGGTAAGTTATGAAAACTTATGATTTGAAAATGAAATTAAAAAATTATAATATATTAGATGTAAATCCAATTCATAATTTTTTATATCAATTTAATGTAGCTATTGTTTTTTAGTTCGATATAAATTTAAATTCTAAATATATTTATGACTACACTACACATAATTTCTGAAATTTAAAATTGTAATGACTTACGAGAATACAAAATCCTATTACATAATACATAAAATCCCACTATACGACTGCAATATGTCATGTGTTGCACTTTAGTATTTTCAATTTGCAAGTTCAATGTGACAGAGGATTTCAAGATGTATGTGTTATGCAATTCTCTCTAGAAGATCGATCATTCTATGGAGGAAGCTCCATCGAATTTGTTTCTTCGCAACATTTGTATTTGAGTAGGTTGCAAGTTATCTCAAAACACCAAAAGTATCATTTTGTATTTATTTCAGCTGTTCAACAAAGAACAAAGAGCAACACAATGACTAGTGTTCATAAAGCCAAGTCCCTAATTACATAAAGGATAAAGAGAGAGAGAGAGAGCATAGGCTAAGCAACAAAATGCATTACTGTAAGAATTACAGACAAAAATGGCCAACAATAACACTGTTTGAATTCAGTGCTCCATTAGGAATGTTCGAAGAAAGAAAGGCCACATAAACAGAGAAATGTGACAAGAAAGAGTACCAATCTAGCCTCTCGTAACTTTAAAAGCGATGCCATACACAAACCAAGAAGAAGAGAAGAGTAAACGTACAACAAACTTCATCACGAGGATTAACTTGAAAATCCAGCTCAAGTCCTTTCAGGGAAGACTTTGACCAACTGCCACAAGCTGAACAGAAATGGAATAAATAGATTCTTTCCTTCACTCCAGTGTCGTAGGTAGTACAAGGTCCATAATCATGGGATCTTTTACCCCTAGAATCTGTCTGTACTTTGATTTGCTTGTCCACATTCACCCTGTAAAGAATGCCCAATTGAAACCACAAAGGAAAACAAACAATATATATATATATATATATAGGTGATGAATAATGGACTTGATAGAGACACCTAACCTTGATACAGACATATATGTAATGGACTTCAGGGTTTGAACCAAGAACTGCAGAAACCGAGCTACCATCCTCATTCAATGGCAATGGAGTGGTCAATTCCCAAGTTTTCTGCCCTGGAGTCTTCTCTGTCCTCTCTGAAAGGAAGAGGAGGGACAATGGGGGAACAATTATCAATTCTCACACAATTGATACGTCTACATAGAGACTCAAATGTACTGATTAACAGAGCGATAACAGAAATAAGAAATAAGACGATGAGTTAAAGATCTGGGTGTGAAAAATTGCACAAAACCTTAGAAAGTCCTAGATGTTGGCATAATATTTCTCATACAGTGTTTAAAGACTATGATCCCAATGATTCACCATATGGTGAACTACGATGATGATGAAAATGAACTTTGGCAAATTTGAGAATGATCTGCCAATTAACTAGTACGACCAATATATATTCACTAGACAAATGTGTTCTCAACTGAAGTACTGGCATTTTTAGGAGCTTAGGTGACGATGAAAACTTAATTTGATCAGAACTCACAAAAAATATATGATATCCTGAGTATCACATGATTCTGACTTAGATACTTCATACTACCAGGGTCACTTATCATCGGATACCTTAATTCAGAGGTCTAAAACCATTGCCCCAGATTTCTAAACTATTACCTCATCCTAATTCTGAAATGTCATATTTGGTTTATCAGTAGATTATGTTAACCCATGACACTCAAAAAGGAATCTTAGTTCTTATGCAAGTAGAATCTCACATTTGGATTGCTACCACCATGATATATATCCCAGATTGAATTGAGGCATATTCTACTCACTTTAAACCTTCTTTTTGTTCATTTAGATTTTTTTCTTTTCATATGTGCATTTCAAATCATACTGGAAAACCAAGTTAAGAGTCAACACCTGAAACAAGTAAAAACAAAGTCACTGACCTATTACATGCAAGTTTATATTCCAAAGGTCTACACCCCTTAACAGATTCAATCGATAACTTGGATCGCCATAGGTGATCTGCATTAAACATAAAAGAGTTGGCCAGAATATTTACTTCCTTTCTTTCATAGATGGAGCAAAATCCATTTAGCATACCAGAATGTATACTCCTTTGTCATTGAGAACCCTGACAGATATTGTATATGGATGTTCACAAAATGGTAAAAATTTGGTAGACAAATTTATTGATATAATTAGGGAACAGGTTTACCTGCCAACTTCCTTCAACATCTTAGTTGCATTTTCTGTAGCATTAGCTCCACACTACAAGACAACGTCTTCTACTATTAATATGTGAAACCAGACAAGCATGAGCCAGGTTACACTTACCATGAGAGAATCAAGAGTTCCTGCGTTTATAAAAGTTCAAATGTAACCTTGCACTAATTTGTGAAATTATTATCAATACTTGAAACAGACTCAAGAAAAACAAACAGTAGAATTGACCATGAAGTGATAATTGCATCAATACCTTTGTCAATAACAGCATCAAATGAACTTGATTCAAAAGAACTCATTTCTCGTACATCCATTTTGATATCTGTGAATATAATTAAGAAGCAGCACACAGAGAATGACAACTTATCTAACTAATGAGAAATAAACACCACAATGCGAACTACAAAAATTTATTAAGCCCAGATGCTCGTCAGGTAGAAATAGTAAAGGACGATAGCTACTATCTACTAGAGGATACATTTGAGCCCTGATTTATCAGAATACTTTTCCCGCATAGCTTCTATCACCACAGATGATATATCAATGTTGACAACATCTTGGTAACCATCATCAACCATGCTTTCGCCAAGTACTGTTAGAATTTTAACATTATCTCAGATAAACCAAATCGTTGTTGAGAAGTAATGTTGTAAATACATAAAAACCATGAATAAGCTAGAGTAATTTTTCAGTTATTGGTGAAGGATCTAAGAAGATTAATTGAACGGGAAAATTTTGCAGCAATCCTTAACCAAAACAAATTGATCGTGTTTTTAAAAGTGGTGTCAACAGTGAACCTAACAGACAACTCAGTAATTAAACTCCAAATCCAATTTACAGCAAAAGCACTTGTCATTAGCCAAAAATAAAAAATAAAAAAACATCAACAGCAATACGTAGCTCTACTAGCCAAGATAACGTTATAGTCGATCTCAATTCAGTGATCAAATCTGAAATGTTTACCAGATCAAAACAGAGATTTTTGAGCACGTGTATGCCAAACATATCGATTCTTAAGCACGTAGTTACGCCAGATCAGATCCAGACCTATTAAATGAAGCATAGGGAAGGGAAATTTCTCCCTTTCAAAACAACTTGAACTCAAGAATACCAGACCAATACCGAGCGAAGATCCGAAATACAAAGGAAAAAAAAAAATCGCTCTGATGTGTTTAAGACCCTGCATTTTATCCTCTTCCATTGCCAGATCCGCAACATGAGAAAGAGTGATCTAGGAGATGAGAGATCGAGCTGTCTAGGAATAAATAATTGAACCCTAAAACGAAAAAGGAAAGAGGGGTAGAGGACCTGAGTTCCCACATCCGACGAGGAGGAGACGATGGTGGCGGCGGAGGTAGAGGTCGAAGAGCGGGCCGAGGCTTTGGTATTTCTGGTACCAATCGAAGGTGCCTCGGTCTTTGCTGTACCTCTGGTCCCAGTACGACGCTTCGCCGTAGGCATGCGTCGACGTCGCCGCCGATGCAGCGCCTGGAGTCATCCTCCGACCGTCCCTCGGGGAGCTTCGTCCCTCTCTCACGCCCGTGCGCTCTTTTGAGAACCCGACGACCCAAGACACTGGCCCCACGGGCAGCTGTTTAGCTCGTGCAGTGTTTAATATTATATACTTTATTTGATCCAGACAGAGAGAGATTTGGTCCGGTCCCATGGAAAGCGCAAATGAGTTTCGATGGATGATTCATTGTGTAGCGGTAGGGTGATTAGTCGCTATCTCAGATATTCACGGTTCAATTCCAATTACGACGTATTTATAGATATTTTTCCTTCAAATGGGCGTGAACCTGGACGTTGGGCTTCTACACTACCCACTGCGAGCGTTTCTCGATTTATCCTGGCGACCGGTGGGAAACTTCTGTGTTGCCGGGCCGGTCGCCCGAGGTTGGTTGAAAAAACCTCGTTAATTATTTTTTTCTAACTACGATATATTTTATAGATTTTTTTTTTCCAAATTGGGTGTGAATCCTGGGCGCTAATTTTCTAGACTATCCATCGTTAGTATTTTTGATTTATCCTGATAACCGATGTGAAATTTTGTAGGACCCAATCGGCCATCTCAATTTTGTCTATATTATTTGGTCTAATATTTTTTTTATGATATATATAGTTGATAAGTGTGAGATTTATAAAATAGAAAAATAAAAAAATAATTTGAATGATAGCATTGATGAGATTTGAGATTTATAATTATTGATCAGTAATGCAAATTCAAATTTATTTATTTTAAGATGAAATTTATAATTAATGATAAAATAGTAATATATTAAAATTATTATGATTTATGATATAAGGTATAATTAAAAAAATTATAGAGTAATTTTTTTATCACAGAAAGAATAGTATATTTTATATTTTTGATATGACATTCATATGATATTAGGGATTAAAACAATCTTATTAAGTGATTTAATCATTATAAATGTTCTTATATAGGTCAACCGGTAGTGAGGTGGGATCTATCATCTTGACATATTGAGAAATCTCTAACTCAATCTATGATAGATTGCAAATTGGGTGAGGCAACCACGAGCTCATAAAAAAATTAAAAATATATAGACATATTAAATTTTTAAATTTGAATTATAAATTAGTGTTGAGTTTATAATTTTCATGTAATAGTAATAAATTAAGTTTGTGTGTATTTATTATCTTTGGACATAACTGCCCATAGAGAAATTATGAAAGTACTGATGATTTTGAGTGTTATCGTTTATTAATTTTTTATTAATGAAGAATAAAATTCATATTTATTTTTTTTAAAAAAATTAATTGTAAATAAGAAAAGAGCACCTCTAAATCTTTCTTTTTGAAAAAATAAATTGGAGAATTTTTTTCTCACCAGTAGGGATGGAAATAGAACAGCGGTCTGTCAGGGGCTTGTGGCTTAGCCTGTATTTGGCCTAGCCTGGCCTGGCCTATTTAAAAAAAAATAATAATCAGACCCTTTTGAAAGCCTATTTTTTTATCAGGTCAGGCTCAGCTCAGGCTCAATATAAAGCCTATGAAGTCTGACAGACCGACCTGAGCTGTTAAAATTACATTATATAAATTGTCATAGGTCAAAATAGAGTGTAAAAGTAAAGTTTTGATCCTTAGACTCCCGGCCGAGCAAACACTTATGTACACTCAACTAGTCAACAAACCACAAATTTGTTTTTGTTATAGTATACATATTTTATATATTCGAATTGAATTGACATATTTTGGATAATCGAATATTCGAATTGAATTATTATATTTTATATATTAGAAGTATTTTGGAAAATTGAATTAAATTACATGCTTTGTAAACAGTCCACTGGCCAGACTATTGAACAGGCCAGGCTCAGGCCTAGAACGAAGCCTATAACAGGTCACAGGCCAGACTCATGTCAGTTTGCTATTATACAGACCTGGCTTGTTAAGGTAAAAGTCTGGCCTGGCCTGACCTGTTTCCATCCCTACTCGCCAGTGACTCAACTAAGTCTGCCGCGGGTTGATCCACGTAGATCTCGAGCCCAAATGAGTTAACCCACCTAAATTAATTTTAAATAATTTGATAATATTTTAATTTTAATTAATTAAATTATTTTTTAGAGTGGATCTGGACCTCATTCGCATTTGATCCTGTCGCGAATCGAGGTGGAAGCCCCAAGAGCGAGATGGTCCTCCGAGTGCCACGAGCTACTGACCTGGCGCCGTTCTAGCTCTGACCTGCAAGAAAATGACTGTTAGCAAACCCGCCAGGGAAGATCCCCGGTCAGACCCTCTGACGGTCAAGTCAATATCCACAGGAAATGTAGTGAAGCAAAGGGAGATAACAGAAGGGAGCATGCATGATTGCGCATACCTGAGGAAGGAAGAAGGGAGGGACTTATATAGCCGGGGGAGCTGACAACCCCTGTCTATGTCAATAGGACAGTGGTATGGTGCTTGTCAGCTCGTGGGAGAGCACCGATCGGCGCCGCAGCATGGCGCGGGGTGCTCGTGTAGTACAGTAGTATAATGTCATCGACACATCTGCGATATAGGTCATAAATAAGTAAGGCTTGCGCTGACCCCTTTGTCATGGTTGTACCTGTGATGTCCTGGAGGTGGCGTAAGGAATGATTGGTCCGGGGACCACTTATCGACCGACGGGCCCGAGTGATATCGGTCGGGTCGGGTGTAATATCACTGAGTAACGCGGGGTACATCATGAGTCGGGAGGTCGCTGAGCTGTAACTGTCTTGCCATCTTTTAGTTATCCTGATTGAGTGTCCGACCTACGGAACGTGGAGGACTGCAGGCATGCCTGCCCTACCCTGGGTCGGGTAGCCGGCCCTGTTGATCGAGCCAAGAGACGCTCGACGTCTACCCGCCCGACCAGCACCGAGGCCGAGCGGCCGGGTCTCAGGGGTCCCGTGGTTGGCCAGGGCTGCCTCCTGCCGACGTGTTTCATGAACATCTCGGTTTGCCTGTACTTCGCAGGCCTTGGCCTCAGTCTCCTTGAGATGAGGCGTCAGGCTGGCCGACGAGCCCCATGGACTAGGCCGGGATCAGCATCGAAGACTTTAATGATATTTATGACAAGAGAATCTGATTCTCCTTGCACGAAAACCCATCTTATCTAGGGGCTCTTTCACATAACTTAGCAGTTTAGCTAGTTAAAAAGGGTAAAAATATCAAAAGAGGATAGCTTTATTAAAGTTGTCAAAAGAGATTTTTTTATTATTATGACATTTCTTTTTGACTCTATATATTTTATTTTTTGAAACGGTTCGTATTTTATATGTTGTTATAAATTATAATAGATACAAATTTCTAGTTGCTAACAATTACAGAATTACCGAAGTTACGTAGCTATTGTATAATTATAATATTTATGATTTCATAATTAGCATCACTGTATATATATAATTGTCTATAAAATGTTTTACAATATATCATTAATATTTGATTATATTTTATTTTTAAATGTTTGATTATTAAAAATCATTAATATTTGATTATAGAAAGTTTTAAATATTTGATTATATGAATTTTTAAATATTTGATTATTAAAAATGATTAATGTTTTATTAAAGAAAATTTTAAATGTTTGATTTTTCTTTAATATATTTGATTATAAAAAACTTTAAATGCTTGATTATTAAAATAGATAAATCATTAATAATTTCTTTATAAATTTGTGTCAACAAAGTAAATATTTTATTTGTAATTTTAATTTTTATAAATAAATAAAATAACTAAATAATTAACGAAGTTTTTTCAACATCAGACGATCGACCTAGTCCCACGAAAGTTTCCCACCGGCCATAGGGTAAATCGAGAAGTGCTCGCGGCGAGGGTTTGTGTCTCATTTGGAGAAAAAACTCCTGTAAAATATGCTATAATTGAGGATCGAACCGTAAATATCTGGGATAATAATTAATCATTATTCCACTGCACCATAGCTTAGAGGGCAATAAATTGAATAATTAGAAACATGTTTACTCTGTTTTCATGTGTTTGATTATTAAAAATAGAGGGCGGAGTTGTGTGATATATACATTATTATACTCTTAATGGATAGCCGATTGAGAATGTTGGCTATCAGAATAAGCCTCCATATGTACTTTTTTTAATTTATCCTATCAGTTGATAAGAAATTTTTATAGGATCGAATCGATCATCCCAGATCCGACTATTATCTGGTTAATTATACTATAGTATTTTTATTATTACTTTAAAATTAGTATCTACTATATTAAAACGATTATTATTACTTTAAAATTAGTATCTACTATATTAAAACGATTATTATTACTTTAGATAGAAAAATGACTCCTCTATTTAATGTCATCATTCGAAATGTTGCCCCCTTCGAAAATGTAGTGAGCTCTAAAACTCCCCTTGATTTGGTTAGGACATGTAGAGAACTAGAGGGGGTGAACAACTCACTTCGCTCTTTGATGATTTATCGTAGTGGAAACTTTGAAGCAATGTTAACACATTCCTTTTACTTGGTATCCACCTCCTTGAGGTGACTAATCCTAGGGTTCACTCTTTTCACACTCACACAGCTCCATTGTGAATGATCTCCTTCTTGAACGTGAAGAAGCTTCGTACAATCTTAACATATATGAGAAATACAATGAGAGAGTAGACAGAGATACAACAAGAACATGAAGTAAATACAACAATAAGAAATTTTGCTCGTGATTTCTTTTTGCTTTAGACTGCCTCTTGATGCTTGAAAAGGGCGACAACATTTCTCTTCCAAAACCTCAAGAACTGGCGAAAACTGGTGGAGTAGAAGAGTGATTTGAATCCATCACTAAATTCTTTATGTCACATTGATTAGGGTTCTCAATTGATTGACTAATCGATCACCATGTCAAATCCTAAATCCAACTGTCCAAACCTCGCAATGACACTTTTCCCTTTCTCCCAATCGATCGTCAGATCGATTCACTTTTGGTTGAATCGATTACCTAATTAATTCCCAATATTTCTGTTTCTGCGAGGAACCTCCCAATCGATCAGTCGATCGATCTAAGAGATTTATGTTCTCACGAAGAAAGCTTCTCTATCGATCAACCAATTGATTCGAGAACTTTCTATTCTGATGAAGAAAACTTCTCCCAATCGATTGGGAAAGATTGGATCGATGGGGAAATTTTATCACAAAAACTCATATATGTGAAATTTTTGATGATACGGTTTCATCTATAATATATGAATTTAAGTCTTTAGTGAACTGAAAAACACAGATGTTGATGAGACCATACTTTTTGATATTTATTTTTGTGTTTCATAATTAATTGATCTAACATTTTTTCTTATAATTTATGATTTTATTTTCAAGATATCATAGGTAAAATGGTTGCACGAGACTCACGACATAGTAGAAAATTTGGTGGTCATCTTATAAAATTTCTTGATTTTGTCTAAAAGATTAAGAATAAGTATGTTTAATTTTGCTTTTAGTTTTTTGATTTATGTATTTTAATAATTAATTAGTTATTTTAACATTGTATTTGAGGAAATTTTGCAAAATTTATAATTTTTTTATTTTCTAATTATACGATCTATAATCAATTTAGTTTATTTGTATTTTAATTATTTATTCAAATGTTCATACTTATTAATTTTAATAGTATATTATACACGGGTGAAATACTAGTATAAAATAAACTATTTTATATTGTAGTTGTTGTAATACGATATCGATAATCAATATACCAAATTAAAGATGAATTATTTGACTCTGGCAGCGTGTGGAAAGTTTTCGTGGGTCGGATTAATTATTTTAGATTGATTATTATTTAATTAATTATTTAATTCTAGTGGCTGATGAAAATGTTTTATAGAACTCGGTTCATCATCTCAAATCCAATTATTACCTCATTAATAAAAAAAAAAGATGAAACTTGATTATTATAAGATGATAAAAAGACGATTCGTTTCTTTCAATGCCTCGCCAATCCGTACTAAAATCAATATGCAAAAGGTAATCATAAAGACTATTAATTTAGATATTGTGGCTAATGCATGAGGAGAATAAACATATTGATCTTACTATATTTTAATTCTCATACCTTAAAATAATAATATCTACGTATTGATTATCAATTCATCTCGCAAAGACAACGTAATTATTATAAGAGTTACATCCTAAAACAGAGTCTCATGAATTAAAAATGAGAATTACTATTGATTAAAAATCAAATATTCATATTATAATTATTATAATATAAATTTTTTATATATATCAGAATTAAAATATTTATATCATAATAATTATAAATGAGTAGTTATTATAATAATATTAAAAATAAGAAAAAACTTTTTTAAAAATTATTGGAATTGAACGAGGTGTCTTATTTTTTTATTTATATTATATAATTATATATATATATTATATATATATATATATATATATATATATATATATATATAAACGCATTTTCTAACCATATTGTCCGGGTCATCCTTAAAGTATTTTAAGGCGGCTCTTAAAGTATTATAAATTCTATTAGAAATAAAAAATAAATAATTAAATTTAGTAGAAAAAAATATCAATGAAATAACCTGACCCGTTTGAAATTTAAACACGCACGTGTCCTTTTTAATTTTCTCTTCGACCCTCATGAGTATTTATATTCAACGAATATTTATTATCATATTAATATTTATTAAAAAAATAATATATTTCATATTAATAATTTTTTTCTGTTTAACTATATATATAAATTAAATATCTATATAATTTATTTTTAACATAAAAAATAATTAGTAAATTTGTAAATAATTTTTTAATATATATATATTATTTAATTAGATATTTGAATCAGATATCAAATATTTATATTCTCTCTAAATCTCTCCATTCTAATTGAATATCCAAGCCTCCGTCCGTCCAATCCGAAAAAAAAATTAACATACATTTGCTCCTCAGTTTTTCCACCAATCATACTGACCCTAAGAAAAGGAATATATCCATTTCCCTTTTTCAAGGTCCAAAAAGATTCTAAAACACATCACTAACCAAATATCATAAATTTAACCCAAATAAATATTAGAATATTGCATGTTCAAATATAGTTAAAAAAGTTGATTAACGATTTTTTTTTTAATTTTGACGATCGATCCGATCTTACATAAATTTTTCATCGATCACTAGAATAAATAAAAAATACTCATGATAGACGATTCAGAACCATATTGATAGGGTTGAATAGTCCGTGTCCGACACAAGGGATGAAGAAACCGCGGGACGCGACATAACAGATCGAAGGGACCTTCCTTTCCGGGCCCCGGGGCCCCCTCAGGAGACGCGCCCAGGAAGGTTAGTATGAAGACCCCTCCTGGGAGCACCCCCGGGAGGTTAGACCCGAGAGCACCTCTGAAATTATAGCGCCCAAAGACCCCGAGCTCACTTCGGGAGGTAGAGTCCTCGCAATGACCGATCTCAGGTATTGACTCTCTCTCTCGGTACGGATAAGAATCCCGTTAGAAGAGGTTTTCACGATCCTTAAATGTCGAAACGGATAGAAGCGTGATAACGGCGCAGACCGTTTCAAAGGATATCCAATAACCGCCGAAAGAGGGGGAGAACGTGGCGTAAGCACCGAAGACGTGACGTGCCGATCGAAGAGACACGTCTAGTCTGGTGCCATCAGTACAAAAGGTAGTCCGACTCCTCCGGTAAAGAGGTTACGCTCTCTCAATCTTACATTCATTCTTTACTTCTCGCTACCCGTCGGAGTGGACTCTACCGGACCTCTATCGACGTGTCCCCTGACGATCGAGTTAATTTTGCAGGGTCCTAAATTCCTCCCGCCACATCAACTTCCAATGGACAGAATTCCAGTAAACTCTTTCCGAAACACATGATCCTCAGTATCGATCTCAGTCTTTGCCTAAATTCCACAAGTCAAAAACTGGCATGAACAGAGCAAGCAGGCAGGCAGGCAGCTAGTGAGAAAAGGAAAACGCAACGTCGAGGCTTAATTGGAAGCCAGCGCTCGTTACGCTGCTTCGTGTCAATTTAAAAGCCTATTATTTTGGCTTTAAACAATTTCAATGCCGTTTAGTCAGTGACGTGTTTCCTCTGACTAGCTACCTGATCTCTAGATCGATCTGTTCCTCTATAAAAACCTGATCATTCATCTTCCAGCTCGATCACCATTAATATTTCCCTAGCTTTTTAATTTGTCCTGTGAACTTCATGACTGATCAGGACTTGAGAAGAGGACCTTGGACGACGGACGAGGACCTCCTCCTGATGAACTACATCGGTGTCCACGGCGAGGGACGCTGGAACTCCCTCGCTCGTTCCGCAGGTCGGAATTAATATGGTTTTCTATATACGGCTGGTGCTTTGATTGAGATTCTTAATGCTCTTGGCATGCTGCAGGGCTCCGGCGCACCGGAAAGAGTTGCCGGCTCCGGTGGTTGAACTACCTCCGGCCCGACGTCCGGCGGGGCAACATCACCCCGGAGGAGCAGCTCCTCATCCTGGAGCTGCACGCGCGGCTGGGCAACCGGTGGTCCAAGATCGCGCGCCACTTGCCGGGGAGGACCGACAACGAGATCAAGAACTACTGGAGGACGCGGGTGCAGAGGCACGCGAAGCGGATGCGGTGCGACGTCAACAGCAAGCAGTTCGACGACATGGTGCGCTCCGTGTGGATGCCGCGCCTCGCCGAGAGGATCCGCGAGCAGGAGAAGCCGGACCCCTGCGGCGCGGAGCTCTCGTCCCCGCCGCCGGCGGCCCCAGAGAGCTTCGCGAGCGACGTCCTCGGCGACGCCGGCGGCCAGTGGATGGAGCTGGAGCAGAGCATGTGGACCGTGGAGGACATAATTTGGTTGCAACAGCAGCTCTGATCAGATATTAATTGGAAGATTACTCGATTAATTAACTTGGTAAAACATCAATCGATTAATCGAGGAATTAATTAAGATTGCAGGATCTGATATTCTTTGGCCAGATTAAGGCAGCAATAATATTGTGAATACCTCTAGCAATTAATTAATAGAACAGAGTGTGTGTGTGTGAGTGTGTGGATCGAAGCTATTGTGTTATATAATTTAATAATCGATCATTAGAAACTTTTGTTTCAGCAGTGGAACCGATGATTAGAAAGCTTGATTACGTGAAGAACTTAACCAAGGATATTATATAATAATAGAACATGCTCGCGTGCTTGGCCGGAGGGAATGGTGTGGATGGTGGCAAAACGAAGAAAAATATAGATCATTCCTTTGTCCTAACGTCTTCGTTAATCCATTTTAAAATTAACATGAAAAGGTAAATTATAAAATTTATTAGTCTATATATTATAGTCAGCGCGTGGGAAGAACGAAAACACTGACTGATGGGGTTGAGCATCTTAGAGTGGACACGTGGCACGAGAAAGCTACGTGTCAGAGTCCACTGAACCTGAGTGTCGAGGTCATACCAAGACAACCTTGGGCGAGTAGCTCAGAGCCCCGAGGTCAGACCTAGTGGGAAGACAGACGTCCGAGGTCAAGCCGAGCTTCAAGCTCCCGAGACTACCCCGGGAGGGCAGACGCCCGAGGTTAGGTCGGGCTTCAAATTCTCGGGACTATCTCGGGAGGACAGACGTCCGAGGTCATGTCGAATTTCAGGCTCCTGAAACTATCTTGGGAGGACAGACGCTCGAAGTCATGTCAGACTTCAGGTTCTTGAGATCCTCTTGATAAAACAAATGAAGGCCCCGAGGTCAGCTAGACCCCGAGACCGACTCGGGAGAGTGAAACCCAAAGATTAATATATCAGATAGCCCGACTTCATGTAGTCGTTCCTCTTTCCAGAACAGGAAAATCATCGAATAATTATTATCCGCTACACGCGGCAATTAAGGTCTTAATGATCGCAGTGGTTGTTACCTAGCTAAAAGATATCACATAACCGATGATTAGGGAACGTGGAGAAGAATGTGGAGACATGTGTGACCAAAAATTCAGGTATATAAGGTGCTTCGGCATCCAAGTAAAAGGGAGGTAAGCTTTCCAAACCGAACCAAACTCTGATTCTTCGTTGTCCTCCTAAGAGAATTTAAATTCCTGACTTGAACGTCGGAGTGAGCTCCATTGGGAAACCTTCCGGTGTGTTCCCATTAACGCTCGTGTTAATTCGCAGGGCGCTATCGTCTTCTCCCCGTCACCGTCCTCGTGGGCTGCGTTTTGGTGACTTATCATCCGCGTTGTTCCCTTCCGAAACATTGAATTTGTCAAATTTTGATCCTCATATCTCATGATGACAACACTCACATATTAATTATCAATCCATCTTACAGGGACGACATGGATGTTTGGTAGCTATGAAAGGTGATTTAATTTGCGTGGAAAATCCATTGAATTAGATGCAAAGTTGGACTAATCATCTCGGAGTAGATGAACATAAGAGAAGGAGTTTCCTTAAAATAGTATTTGATTAAGCGTTAACGACATCAATTGTTCTTGGTGCTTGTCCCCATCATAATACCATACTCACCATCATTTTGCTTGCTATATAGACATATTTATCCAAATTTTTCTATTTAGGCTCGTAGAATAATCCAGCCAGTTTCATGTTGTCTGAAAAGAACAATTTCTTTTTCGCCAAAAGGAAAAGCTTTTTGAATAAGATTTAACGTATGAACGTGAGCAATTCCTCATCTGTGACCAATCATTAAATCGGAAGATTGGGCATGTCTAAGGCGAAGGAAACAGAAGGTACGTTTTAATGAAAAATGATATATTCAATAAAAAAATCTTTAAAAAATTCAGTTAATGATATGATATTTTATATGCAGCGATTCTTGACGGATTTATCGTGTCTTCCAGGGTATAATTTGATTCGGGACAGCGATAGAAGACCGTCGATGATGTCTGTACAGTAATCGGACATGTACATATAAAATGTCATATTATTATTGAGCATTTTATATTTTCATTTAATATATTCATTGAGCGTATCAAGCTCCGTTTTAATAATTTCGAGTTAATAAAGAATTTAAGGTTGAATGACTTATGCCTATAAGATAATTTCGAGTTAATAAGGAATTTAAGGTTGAATGACTTATGCCTTAAGACAATAAAGAAAAAAATTATATTATTAATTTACTTGCAGGATCAACTCAAATTTTAAACTGTCGTTATTTTGATTTGAGATTTAGAATTAGACCATTTAGATCCTCATTCGAGTCCGTCGCACATTTTATTATTATTTTTTTATAATTTTTATTTTTATGGTATAGGATAATTATGATATTTTTGATTTTAAAACTCGTTAAAGTGTATAAACGTTTGCATAGTATTTGTCTTATATATATAACAACCTCAATCCACACAAAGTGGAAGTCAAATGTGAGAAATCAAGGACTTGGATTCCTTTGTCAATCTCTCAGGGCCAGGTGTCATCTTGGACTGGTGATCCAACGAAAAATGCCAAGATTTTCCTCCTCGGATCTAACCATTTACAAGTGTTTTCAAGCTACAAGTCAACCATGCACGCACGCCGACTACCTAACTTTTGTCCACGTTGACCTCGACCAAACACTGCCACTTGCGACTACCTACCTTTGAGCTTTGAGTTTTGGGTTCTCTTCCTAGCTAGCTGGAGCTGCATGCTGCTCCGCTCTCTTACACCAAGGCCACGTTTTGCGTGTCTTAGTGAACGAAATCTACTCAAAAATCGTCATCACAGGCCTCAATGCACCACTGACGGTCCAACGATAAGGATACGTACCTGAAGGATAGCCGAGCAGAGATATTACGTAAAACTTAGTAATTTTTAATAGGTTCATCGTGTCTCCCAAGATATAAATATTTGATTCGGAGCGACGGTTGCCGGCCGTCGTCACCGCCCAAGCGACAATTAGTCGCGTACATAAAAAATATCGGGTCATTCACTGATCCCGACCTTACCTACGGGTAAGCCGACCCGCTTACCCAGCCAGCCTGGCGCCATGGAGGATCAGCAAAGACATCGCCCGAAGGGTCCTCGAGTCCGGAAACCCCCGGGGCACTATTCAACCAGCAGCGAGCAGGGTCGATCAGGCCGACCCCTAGCCTCTCCTGGTTTGGCCACCTCGACCCCTTTCCCGGCCTAGACCTAGGTCGTGCGCTCCAGGCGGACGTGTGGCGGCCCACACTCCCGTCGCACCATACGAATCAGACACCCAACAGAGTCAGCCATGTATATTTCAGTAAACCCCCGACTCAGGGCGTATTCTGCGCCTCAACCTCCCAGTCGGACGCGTGGCTGCCCACGCTCCCTGGCCATTACCCGACCCGGTCCTCGACACCTGGATCAGCCGGTCGGCGCTCGGGGCACGGACTATTTCATTCCTATGCCCTCTATCTCATCATATCCAGGGTACGACCCTGAGATCGGGACACCGCACGTCTTACCCGTCTCTAACACATCTCGCGGCCAGACCGCCAATCCAGTACTATCGTACTACTGGAGCACCTCGCGCCCTGCCGCGCCGCTCCCTAGTATTCTCATACGGGCTGACAGGTACCACAACCTTGTCTTGTCAATCACTGGCAAGGGTTGTCGGTCCCCCCTGCTATATAAACCCTTCACTCCACCTCCCACAGGTATGCGCGCGCGAGCTCTCTTAAGTCTTATCTACTACTGCATTTCAATTCAGCTCCCCTATATTTTCTGCGGATATTGACTTGACCGTCGGAGTGTCTGACCGGGGAAATCCCCGACGGGTTTGTTAACGATCGCCGTTTTGCAGGCAAGGGCCCACTTGGAGCTAGGGCAATGCCACTCCAGCCGCTCGCACCATGGGAGAAGCCACTCTGGCCTTTGGGATCGCCACCTCACTTCGCGACAGGATCATTCACGTTGAATTTCGCTATGTAAATTCACATTCTCTATAGGTATTATTAGTTGCCTGTACACATCCATGCCCAGTGTTGCCGTTTTTGAACAGAGATCGTATCGAACAAGTAAGAATCGAGCAGGCAATCTGAAGCAAATCTTTCTACAGTTGGCATAAGCAAATGTTGGGATTGCCTAGCTCATTCAGGTCGTTCGAGATAATTAAGGAACATGTGCTGATGAAATTTCAAAAGCCCTCTCTCATGTTAACGCTTTACGTCATGTATATATAAAAAATATCTCATTGAATATTTGACATTGATATAAAAAACTCAATGCGCTAGAATAAAATATCTTTCGTGATTTATTTCATTTCGAAATGTATAAAGGATCACTAAGATTACGGCTTTATCTTTGCTACAACGTTTTAATGAAAAAGCTACTAGTTTAATTCCCGGCATTTGTAGCAAGCGATGTAAACCACAAAGAGAGTGGTTGATGCGTGCTCCATGGCTCTCTTGTTCAAATCTTTTTTATTAATTATATTTAAATTGATGAGGTATGTTTTTTCAGATTCTAAATTTGATATTAAATAGATTATTTTAATATTAAATTTTGAAAAGATTTTTATAATTTAAAAGTGGGATGTTTATCTTTTTTATTATCTCAAATTTTAAACATAATAATTTTAATATCATGTAATGAGAGACTCCTCAAGTTTTTTTTTAAAAAAATTAGTAATTGAACACTATAACCTAATTAGAAAGATAAACTCAAGAGTTTTTAATTTTAATTTTTTTTATTTAAACACTATAATCCAATTGGTAAGGTGAATCTTAGGAGTTTTTGATTTTTATTTTTTAGCTTGAATATTATAATTTATTTGGGAAGGTAAATCTAGACTAAAATAAAAATAAAATACTAATTTTGGCAATATTTTTTTTTAATTTGAAGCTAAATTTGATATTCAAATTGTCTTTTCCTCTTAAATTTACGCATAATGTTTTGTTACATTTTTGCTCCCCTGTTTTTCTTTTTGGAATGGATATTTGTTACTCAATAATTATCAATTTGGTAAAAATTAAGCGGCAAACATTTAACGAGTCGTTAAATAGTTGTCCCAATTTGTAAAAATATCAAATGAGCCTCCTATCCTTCTTATTTTAATCTCAAAAATAATGTTATTTTTAACCAACTATATATAAAATGTGATAGCTACTCTGTATAACTACTATAATAAAAATAAAGTCACAAACTACTATAATAAAAATAAAGTCTACTGTGAGTGCTTCTCGATTTATTTTGATGGCTGACGGAAAACTTTCGTGAGACTAAACCAGTCGCCCGAGATTAAAAAAACCTCGTTAATCATTTTTATAATAAAAATAAAACCATTCATTCTACCCAAAATTACTATATTGAAAAAGAATATTTTATATATAATTATTTTGATTAGTGTGGAATAGTCTATTTTTTTATATTATAACAGCTAGTATATATATATTACAACAACGTTGCAATGGAATTTTTTTATTTGAGGTTTTTTGTTTTCTCTTTCATATCTGGCATCTAAAAATAAAAGTGGCGTTTGATTTTTCAAACTCAACTTTTATCTCTTTTCTCGTTTTGTGATGGAGGCCAAAAAAAAGTATACTCCTTAAATTACTACTTTGAGTTATCTAATATCTCCTGTTTGGGAAGGTCAATCGGTTAAGGTGGAATAAATCTTCATGATTTATCCCCTTTTAAAAATGTATGAAAAATTGTCCTAAAAGAGCCATTATAAGCACGACTTCACTTGTTACCATTAGAGATCACCAGTATACTCTTTAAACTTATAAAAGTTCATGAATTAAAAAAGAACTATAAAATTTGAGAATCAAACTAGTTTGACTGTTAGTTAGGGCTAGACAAAGAACAAAGTGAGTATTGTGTCACTACAAGAACAAAGGGCCATTATAAAAGATTAAATGAAAAGCTAAAGAGAAAAAACAATGATTCTAACGAAATTAGTTTTGCATATGAGTTTTACTTTTCTTTTATCTTCTTTCCTTTTCTTATCTTTAGTGAGCACTTTAGGGGCGTTTGGTATGTTTATTTTCTATTTTCATTTTATGTAAAAAATATGATTTTCTGAAAAATATATTTGGTTTATATTTTTTAGCCTTATTTTTCAAAAAAAATATAGCGTTTTCTGGAAAACTAGAGAATGAAATAAAGTCATTTTTCAGAAAATGAGAAAATATAGAGGGTGTTTGGTTTGCTCCATTTTCTATTTTCATTTTCCAGAAAACCTCAGGGGGCGTTTGGTTTACTCTATTTTCTATTTTCATTTTCCAGAAGACCGTATTTTCTCATTTTCTGGAAAATGACTTTTTTTCATTCTCTAGTTTTCCAGAAAACGCTATACCTTTTTCTGGAAAACAAGACTGGAAAATGCAAACCAAACACGTTTTCTAGAAAATCGTATTTTCTATAGAAAATGAAAATGGAAAACAAGCATACCAAACGCCCCCTCATTTTCTGAAAAATGACATTCTTTCATTCTCTAAATTTCCAGAAAACGTTATATCTTTTTCTGGAAAACAAGGCTGGAAAATACAAACTAAATACGTTTTACAGAAAACCGCATTTTCTATAGAAAATGAAAATGAAAAATGTTTGGTTTGCATTTTTCCAGTCTGTTTTCCATTTTCATTTTCTGTAGAAAATGTGGTTTTCTGGAAAACATGTTTGGTTTGCATTTTCCACTTTGTTTTCCAAAAAAAAACTAGGGGTGTCAATTCGGGTGGGTCGGGTCGGGTTCGGGTCGGGTTGGGAATTTTTTTTTTTTAACTCCCAACCCGAACCCGACCCGAACCCGATTTCAACCCGAAACCCCCAACCCGAACCCGAACCCGAACCCGACCAACCCGACCTGACCCGAATAACTCGAAAAAACCGATTCAAAACGTCTTTTTTCGTCATTTTCCCTATAATTCTTCACTTTTATCTCAATACTTCATCATGATCATACTATATTGATATTAATATACATAAAAATATCTTAATTTTCAAAATAAAATTTAATTTAACCACAAAAATCCACAAAATATTAAATTTCGGGTCAACCCGAACCCGACCCGACCCGACCCGAACCCAACCCGAATTTTTTTCAACCCGAACCCGACCCGAACCCGAAAATTTTCAACCCGAACCCGATTTTTTTCGGGTCGATTCGGGTTGGGTCGTCGGGTCGTGTTGATTTTTGACACCCCTAAAAAACATAGCGTTTTCTGGAAAACTGGAGAATGAAAAAAATCATTTTTCAGAAAACTAGAAAATGCGGTTTTCTGGAAAATGAAAATGGAAAATGGAACAAACCAAACGCCCCCTAACTCTAGAAAATGCGGTTTGGTGACCCAAATTCTGTTTAATCCGTTAATATTTATTAGATGTTTTCTTATTAATATGTTAATTAACAGATTCTTTATAAATCTGTTAATTAACAGTTTCGTTATTAATTTTTTATTTGACTAAGTATTCTAAGGTCCCTATAAATTGTGTATCTCATAGACAAGTTGGATCAATTAATGAAGAAAGTTATTTGGTTATCTCTTCTTTCTTTTTCTCTACCTTTCTTCTCTCTCTACTTCTCTTTACTTTATTATACGAGAGTTGTCGTTTTTCCGTCATAATTTCGTTACAAGTGGCATCAGAGCCAGGTTGGATGTCAACCGGGATTAATGACAACGACAAGTATGAAGGAACAATCCGCTGCTGCACTATGACTAAAATTGGAGCAGTTGTGCATGACAGAGAAGTCTGGTGAGGTTGATGTTGTCGAAAATCACAGTAATGGTGAACTTCTTGTTGCCTCTGATGCTGATTTGAAGCAGAGTGAGGAATGGATTCTTGATTCTGGCTGTACATTTCATATGTGTCCCAATTGGGATTGGTTTTCAACATATGAAATAGTTTCGAGTGGTGCCGTTTTGATGGGCAATAATGCATCCTACAGAATTGCTAGTATTGGTACGGTCAGAATTAAGATGTTTGATGGTGTCATTCGGACACTTGGTGATGTGAGGCACGTCCCTGATTTGAAAAGAAATCTGATCTCTTTGAGTATTCTTGATTCTAAAGGGTACAAGTACACTGGTGAAGGTGGAGCTGTGAAGATCAGTAAAGAGTCTCTTGTTGTGATGAAGGGACAAAGGAGAAGCGCCGGTTTATATGTTCTGGAGGGATCCACAGTAATATGTGATGTTGCCGTCGCAAGGTCGTCTATGTCTAATTCTGATGTTACAAGACTTTGACATATGCGTTTAGGTCATATGAGTGAGAATGACATGGTTGAATTGAGCAAGAGAGGACTTCTTGATGGTCAAAGTATTACAAACCTAAAGTTCTGCGAGCACTGTGTTTTTGGCAAACAGAAAAGAGTCAAGTTCTCAGTTGACATTCATAACACAAAGGGTATATTAGACTACATTCATTCTGATTTGTGGGGGTCTTCTAAAGTACCATTTAAAGGTGGTGTTCTCTATATGTTAACTATTATTGATGATTTCTCAAGAAAAGTTTGGACATTCTTTTTAAGACATAAGAGTAATATTTTTACTACCTTTAAGGAGTGGAAGGTCATGATTGAGAAGCAGACAGGGAGGAAATTAAAGCATCTTCGAACTGATAACGGATTGGAGTTTTGTTTTGGTGAGTTTAATGCCTTATGCAGAGCTGAAGGTATTGTGAGACATCATACAGTTCGGTATACTCCTCAGCAAAATGATGTAACAGAGAGGATGAATAGGACTTTAATGGAGAAGGTGCGTTGTATGCTTCTTAATACTGGGCTACCGAAGTTTTTCTGGGTAGAAGCCGCTGTGTATACCTGTTATCTTGTAAATCGCTCTCCATCAATTGCTATTGAAAGGAAAACTGCACAAGAGGTATGGTCTGATACTCCTGCTAGTTATTCTAATTTGAGAATTTTTGGATGTCCTGCGTATGCTCATGTTAATAATGGAAAGTTAGAGCCTCGTTCGGTGAAGTGCATATTTATAGGCTTTAGACAAGGAGTGAAGGGATACAAACTTTGGTGTCCAGAGACCGGGAAAGTCATCATCAGTAGAGATGTTATTTTTGACGAGACTAGCATGCTTCAGGGGTCTCCATCTAAAACTCTTTCTGAGGAAGATAAGCAGAAGACAAGCACATAGGTGGAGATTGAGATTGAGCCGATATCTACAGAGACTACTCCAGAGCCTATTCTAGATGTTGTGGATGGAACGAGCTCATCACAAGCACCTTCACAATATTCCATTGCAAAAGATAGGCCTCGGAGAGAAATTAGACGCCCTCAGAGATATGCAGAGGCTGATTTGGTCGCTTATGCTTTAAACGTGGCTGAGGATGTTAAAATACAGAAACTTAGAGGACTAAAAGGCCAAAAGGGGGAAATTAAGGGCTTATATTTCATTGGATGGAAATGTGGGGGCTTTAATGCAAAAAGACCACCCATTTATAAATCCTTTTTCCTCTCCTTTTCCCTTCGCCGCAGTCATTTCCGATCCCTTTTCATTTCTTTTTCCCCCGAGCCCTAACCACAGCGAGCGTCGGCCGACCCGATTTCCCTTTCTTCATCTTCTTCTTTAGCATCCTCTTCGCTTCTTCCCTTCAATCGAGCGACGATCGACCACCTCTCAGAAACTCGTCGGAGGGTCAAGGGAGCGGGCCTCTGATCTCTTCCTTTCACGCGTTTTGGCCACTGAATGGGGTAGTCGCCGAAGCTAATCGGAGTGGCTACGATTCTCGGTCGAGATAGAGGTAAGGGATGGTAGATCTGGCGTTGTAACAGATCTTCTCGGAATCGTTTTGATTTGTCTCCTTTTCTTTGGTCGCTCACCTTCACCAGCGGCGATTCAGTGAGGACCTGTGTCGGCTGCACTTGTCCCTGCACCGAGAAATGGAGGGGGGGATTGAGGGGAGCTATTTGATGATTGTTTCTCGAGAGTCATGGTGGTAGCCAGATTCATCAATCTGAGTAGAGGTTCACCTTGCCGGCGCAGCCAATTTTCGGTAACGTCTTATATAGGCTTCTTAATCCTGGATTTGGATTGTTTCTGTTCTTGCGCTTGATCTGTGTTATGGGTTGTGTTTGGAGTTTGATGGGCGTTTTGGTTGGTATAGGTAGGAGATTGGTTGTGATCAGCTTCTGGGTTGAGAAGTTGTCGTTGAGTGTTCTTCTGATCAGTGGTGTTGTTTTCTTCCTTGTTTAGAGGGGTGCTTTGTGTAGTTGGTTGTATCCAAGTTTCCGTGTGAGTTGGATTCTTGTGTTCTTTTGTGCTTGATCGATGTAGTGATGTTGCAGATTTTGTTTAGGGTTGAGTGTGCAATCATATAATCTGCATTCTTGTTCTGTCTATGATTTGATTCTGAATTCATGGCCTAGGGTTTTTAATCTTTAGAGGTTAGATATGTGTTTTACTAGGAATTATTATTAAGCTTGGTATCATGGTTGTAATATTAAAGTGGATTAGGTTAGCTTAGCTAGATTAGGTCAGCATTAATTCAGATTTGGGTTGACTTAGTCTAGGTTCGAGATTTGGTTAGTGGGAGTTGGGTTAATGCGAAGTTGGGAGTTGATCACAATATTAGTAGTGTGTATCTTAGCCGATTTGTAGATTATACACTTAGCTAAGTTGTATATGTCATTTGTGTTTGATGCAGGACGTTGAGTTGATTCACTTATTGCAGATACTATTTTGGACGGGGAGTTCTCGTCGGCCGGACTTCTTATTATTGAGGCGGGTACCTCTTTTATGCATAGCTAGACATAGTTAGCAGTAGGGATATCTGATATCTGTATCTCTGTGCTATTGCTTCGGTAGTTGTACCCGTTAGCTTTACTGCTTACTGTTTCTGTATGGATTGATGATGCACAGTTTACCTTATACCTTACGCTAGGATTTAGGTATTGGTGCATACCGGTTATCTGGACTACTGCATATCATGTAGACGACAGCAGGGATAGATAGTGGATGATGCATGGGATAGTGACATGCACCATTGTTGCACGTAGCATAGGGGACGACCTTTGACTCCCTGGAGGTTGAGATGGGCCGTCGTACTTGCTACTCGTGTAGGGGCATATGTAGGCGACCTTTGACTCCCCTAGTGGTTGAGATGGGTCGTCATACCTGCCACTTTACCTGTCGTGTAGTCCCAGTTCCACTCTTTGTTAGTGGATTATAGGCCACGGCGCTCCGACAGGTCCCCTACCTATCTGATGATAGTGAGGGGCAGGGAACGTCACTTTGTCCGATGACAGAGTACGTTCAGGGTCTGAGACCCGGCTCATTCGGTGTCGTGTGAGGCACGACGACGGCCGTTTAAGTGGAGGGAGGACCTGGTCAGAGCCCTACCCACTCGGTTTCGCGTAGAGGCGATAGTAGCCGACTGACGTCAGGGGTGACCCATGTGCATCATGAGCATATTGTGCATTGATGCATATGATTGTGATTGTTGCACTTGATTGTTGCACTTGGTTGACATGCATACTACCGGGTTTGGATCGACGCAGGTAGGTATGTAGTTCTTTTACTGCTTATGGTTCAGTTCTGCATTTCTTTTTACTGCAGTTATCTTCAGTATTGTGATAGATAGATTGACGGTGACTTACTGCTATTATTTCTTCCTATGCACATTAGACTGTATTCGCTGAGTTCTTAGGACTCACCCCGTTGGCTATGTTTTTCTCTTATCAGGATGATCGTCTGGATTGTTCAGCAGCCTGTCCCAGTTCATGTGTCTCCGAGACGATTTCCGCTTGTCTTTTGGTTGTGGTACATGTTGGTACCCTTTTCTTTTATTCAGTGTATCTCTTTTCATTTCCGCTGTTGATATGTTATACTCTTTTGTGTCGTGTATTGATTCTGTTTTGGTTTTGTCGTAAGTCGTACCGGTACGCAGCTTTGTCGTCGTTTTGGTTGATTTCAGACGGTTGTTCCAGCCCTATAGGCTGTGGTACAATCAATCTGAGGTGGTCGTAGAGGTTAGGTTTCTGAATTGTCCGTCGGTCGAGGGAGTGGCAGTCCGATCGGTATCAGACGAGCAGCTCCTCGGGGCGTGACAGAGGAGATTGATTCCGGTGAAGAACCTGAGACGTATTCAGAAGCAATTAGCTGCAATAATTCTGATAAGTGGATAATTGCTATGCAGGAGGAGATGGAGTCACTTGGTAAGAACGACATATGGGACTTGGTGAAATTACCTAAGGGTAAGAAAGTTGTTCGCTGCAAGTGGATATTTAAAGGAAAGGAGGGAATACCGGAAGTTGAAGAAGCCAGGTACAAAGCCAGACTAGTTGCTAAAGGTTTTAGTCAGATTCCAGTAGTAGACTTCACTGATGTATTTTCCCCAGTTGTAAAGCATAGTACGATTCGAGCTTTCCTTGGTATTGTGGCCATGCATGACTTAGAGTTGCAGCAGCTGGATGTGAAGGCAACATTCTTACATGGGGTACTTGAGGAAGAAATCTATATGCAACAACCAGAAGGTTTTGAAGTCTCAGGAAAAGAGGATTATGTATGCTTGCTGAAAAAGTCCCTTTATGGTTTGAAGCAGTCACCTAGGCAATGGTATAAAAGGTTTGATTCGTTTATGATCACTCATTATTTCAGAAGAAGCAGCTATGACAGTTGTGCCTACTTTAAGAAAACTGATGATGGATCATTTATTTATCTGCTCTTATATGTTGATGATATGTTGATTGCGGCCAATAATAAGGAAGAGATAAAAAAGGTCAAAGCCCAACTAAGTAAAGAATTCGAGATGAAAGATTTGAGAGCTGCAAAGAAAAAAATACTTGGGATGGAGATTCTGAGAGACAGAAAGGCAGGTAAATTATACCTAAGTCAAAAGGGGTATATTGAGAAAGTACTTCATCGGTTTAACATGCATTCTGCCAAGTCTGTTAGTACTCCGTTAGCTGCACACTTTAGACTTTCAGCTGATTTATGCCCGCAGTCAGATGATGAGGTTGATTATATGTCACGGGTTCCATATTCTAGTGCAGTGGGATCTCTCATGTATGCTATGGTTTGTACATGCCCAGATTTATCACATACAGTGAGTACAGTTAGTAGATACATGGCAAATCCTGTTAAAGAGCATTGGAAAGCAGTTCAGTGGATTTTCAGATACTTACGAGGGACTTCTGATATTTGTTTGCATTTTGGGAGAAATAGAGATGCAGTTATTGGATATGTTGATTCTGACTTTGCAGGTGACCTTAATAAAATAAGATCACTTACGGGGTATGTATTCACTGTTGGTGGTTGTGCTATCAGTTGGAAAGCTACTTTGCAGAATACAGTTGCATTGTCCACTACAGAGCTATTACGAAAGCTTGTAAGGAAGCTATTTGGTTGAAAGGACTCTTCAGTGAGCTTAGCGAAGACTTGCAGATTACTACAGTCTTTTGTGATAGTCAGAGTGTCATTTTCCTCACGAAGGATCAGATATTTCATGAGAGGACAAAACACATTGATGTGATGTATCATTTTATACGTGATGTTATTGATCGTGGTGATATTATTCTTAGGAAAGTCAGTACTCATGATAATCCTGCTGATATGATGACTAAGACACTCCCTATAGACAAGTTTAAGCATTGCTTGGACTTGGTTGGTGCTAGATGCTGAGATTTACCTGTGGGGGATTTATGGAAGAGGTGGAGAATGTTCTTTTGAAGATTTATGGAATTCGCGTCAAGGTGGAGATTGTTAGAGTTTGGTGACCCAAATTCTGTTTAATCCGTTAATATTTATTAGATGTTTTCTTATTAATATGTTAATTTACAGATTTCTTTATAAATCTGTTAATTAACAGTTTCGTTATTAATTTTTTATTTGACTAAGTATTCTAAGGTCCTTATAAATTGTGTATCTCATAGACAAGTTGGATCAATCAATGAAGAAAGCTATTTGATTATCTCTTCTTTCTTTCTCTCTACCTCTCTTTTCTCTCTACTTCTCTTTACTTTATTATACGAGAGTTGTCATTTTTCCGTCGTAATTTCGTTACAAAAAACAAGCCTACCAAACGCCCTCTATGATTTTCTAAAGAATGAAAATAAAAAAGGGAGCAAATCAAAGATCCCTAAGGGGGCGTTTGGTTTGTGTCATTTTTCATTTTCATTTTCCAGAAAATCGCATTTTCTAGTTTTCTGGAAAATGACTTTTTTTCACTCTTCAGTTTTTCAGAAAACGCTATATTTTTTTCTGGAAAACGAAGCTGGAAAATGCAAACCAAACATGTTTTCCAGAAAACCGCATTTTCTACAGAAAATGAAAATGAAAAACAGACTAGAAAATGCAAACCAAACGATAAGAAGAAAACACATATTTTTATAATTTCTAAACAAAATAAGGTTATATTTGATAGGAATAGTATAATTTGTAATGTAATTAGTTTGAAATATAATTAAATTATATGCTATCCACCTTTTAATTTAGATTACAAAGTTTATTATTATTTTTAATCCGAATTATATTACATTATGTTTTAAAATTGTAACGAATAAAATTAAGAAGATTAATAACATTCATCAAATATAACCTAAGAGTTTAAGTTTCTATCTATAATTAACATGCATTAAATGTTTAAAACAGCTCGAGGAATAATGCTGAGTTATTAAAATGGTTTAACCAGGCCGAATAAAAAGAAGTCCATAAACCCATTTATATATATAAAAAATATTGGATCATGTAGCAGACGAATTTGAGAAGATCGATTTGGCCCAACGAAAGTTCTTACCGATCACCAGGGTAAATCGGGAAGCGCTCACGGTTGGCGGTCTAGAAGCCCAGCGTTCTAGGGTTGCATCCCATTTGGAAGAAAAATTCCTGCAAAATACGCCATAATTAGGGATTGAATTGCGGATACCTAGGATAATAACTAGTCGCCCTACCACTGCACCATAAGCCCATTTATGTTGGCAAAAGACGATTCGTTCGTTTCCAATGCTTCTGTCAATCTGTCATAGGGCTAATACGAAGGAGATAAATCATGGAGATTACTAACTCAGATGTTATGATTAGTGCGTGAGAAGGATGAACATATTGATTTTTCTCATAAACCCATTTATAATACATCATAAAGGTCGAGCACAATGCGATTTATCATGGGCTATGATATGATAAACAAAGCTAACTGCTGACCACGACGGCGCTTCAGTATCTAAACAAAACTGTCCTCTTTTGACTGGCTCCAAATTAAATCTAGATTATTCGTGTCTGAATGCAAACAAATGAACTTTACCTGACGCAGTGGATATCGTGAGGGATGGCTCTGGATTTGGCTGGCTATCCAAGTCGCTCTCGACACTTGAATGCTTCCCGCTGGATCGCGGCCAGATCCAACGCAATTCCACCACCTTCTGCTTTCCTGATGACGTCCCAAATCGCCCTTCATAATCAATTATATCTTATGAAAATTTTCTAACAATGTGGATGGTCATAAATATATCATAATTGGTAATGACGAAGCCATCCCTGATGATCTACTTGAAGTGTGGGTCTTGAGCCTTCTTTTTTTGGTTGACCTGGACTAGCCTCCTCTTTCTTTCGTTATTCTTCTTCATTTTTAAATCTTTTTCTCATCTCATTGAGCCCCGAGCTACAGTTTAGATAGTCATTATTTTGGAAAGAATCTACGTCGATAGTCAGTCATCGAGATTTAACCCACATGGATACTGACAGGAGAGGAGAAATTCTGCATCCTATGAGATCAACACGAGCGTTAGGGGATACGTCGGAAGTTGTCCGACGGAGCCCACTCCGACGCTCAAGTCAGTGCCTTGATGAAGAAGGGGAATAATAAGCAAGAAAAATGTACGAGTAGCGAAGAGAACACAACTCTCTTACCGGAGGAGTTCGATTACTTTTTTATACTTGCGGCGGCTATCTTGGTGCGTTCCCATGATCTATGCCGCGTCCCCCCTCTTTAGCGGTTACTAGATGACCTTTGAAATGGTCTATGCTGTCATTACGTGTTTCGATCCGTTACGACATTTAAGGGTCATGATGACTCCGCATTAATGGGAATACTTATCCATAGATCGTAGAAAAGAAGGGGGAATCGTTACTTGAGGCCGAATGCAACTTAGACTCCGCTTTCCCGAGGTGATCTCGGGGTCTTCTAGCATGGGCGATCGCAGGCGCTCTACTTCCCCAAGTTGATCTTGAGACTCGGCTTCTCGGGGTGATCCCGGGAGAGGTTTTTCGATCTGACTCTCCAGGGTGTGTCTCCCAAGAGGGGCCCTGGAGGTTCTCTTTCCGAAAGTGTCCCGAGAGCTCTAACAGAGGAGTTGCTTAGACTCGCTACATTTTGTAACACAACTTTTTTATTCCACGTGCCCGCTGCGAGCTACTCAACCCCATCAGTCATAAATGTGACTCCGCTCAAGATAATTATAGATTAAATCATGAATGTCGAGTGACAATTTAGGGACGCTTGGTAAGTAGATTTAGAAAGCGGGAATGAGAATAAAATCTATTTAATTCCCATTATGATGCTTGGTATACGGAAATCAGAATCAAAATAAAAATATGAGACCTTTGATTTCATAATCCAATCCTTACTAGGTTAACACTGGGCACTATTGTCATTGTACGTGTAGTCTTGTGAACTATTGCTGTGGGATAAAGGGAGTAGAGGAAAAGGGGAAAAGGAAGGCCGGGGGAAGGAAATCAAGAAACGGAGTTCAAGATGAAAACGGAGATCGAGGCCGAAGAAGCTCGAAAAAACCCTAACAGCTTACGGATCGGAATCCTCTCTCCTTCGGGTCAGGTAGTCTCCTGTTCCTTCCTGTTCCTCGAGCTCCTCCTCGTCGAATAGTGTCGGTCAAGTTCCGCATCGCGTGATCTCCCCGCCCATCACGCCTCTTGCGGTACGTAGATGCTTGCGATTCCACTGGAACGATCTCGTCTAAGCTCGGTGCGTCCGCGTCGGTCCTGTTCGGCTGGGATCGTCGATGGAGGTCTGCCGATAAGTGTTGAGGATCGGTCTCTTTAGAGGTACTGTCGGAGCTTGCTTGTCTACTTATATCTTTACTTGATCTGGCCGTGAGCGATTCTTTGCCGAAAAGATCCATTTTTTCTGGTATCCAAGTGAGCATTTGAAGCTTTTAGTATTATTATTTTGAAATTACGGTGCCTAATGGCGATGTTGATTATGTTTCTTCAGTTAATCTATACTAATACTGCAACCTTTGCTAACAAAACCTCCTTTTGACGTTTACACCTAGATGTTCTCGTGAGTTAATGCTTGTAAGAGGATTCATTGACCGTTGTGATCTTAGGCTGGTTCAAAGGATTAAGTGACATATCGTTGTTGTGAAGACCTGTAGAGAGAGAAACTTTCTGGCAGTTAATGAAATATTGTTTATGTCTAACCTGATTAGTCAGCATTGCTTAGATTTGGAGCTCTTTGTTATCACTAATGTAAAGAACAACCAAGATAACGATGTTGGTTAGCTTAATCTGGCCTTAATTTCTGGTTTGCAGGATTATTCAAAATGACATCAACAGCATTGTTGCTTTGTTATATGTTGGTTGTAGTATGCTTGCGATTGATTGTTGAGGCAAGGCATGCCAGCCATATGTCAGCAGTGATGATAATATCTCCATCTGCTGCTCCTGTAGGTCGATGGGATCAAGTCTATTCCTTGATCTCTTCATCAAAGGTCGAAAATCATTTCCTAGAAAATCTTCCAATCAATAGAGAACACAGGAAGTACTCTTCACCGCTTGCTGCAACTTCATCAATGACATCCAGAGATTCAGTTGATTACAGGTCCCTGACCACTGTTAGGCTTCCGTCGCCAAGCATTTCAAGTTTAGTAAATACTTTCTTGGATCATAGCTTACATCCTTCTACAGAGTCAGCTGTCACACCTTCTCCTTCTGGATATTCTCCTCCAGCACATTCAAATGCAAATACAGTTCCAACTACCTTTGCACAACCACCATTGTCACCTCAAACTCGTAAGATTAATTTGTTATTTTAACTCGTTAACCTGTTTGCCTAAACTCTCAGAATTAGGATAATAAACTCTCCTTTTCATCATGCGTCACCCCATGTTTTACTTACTTGAAGCATCTATTTTATGGAGCAGAATGTTGTGAGTCTAATATGGTGCAGAAGCGAGGTACTGAAGATTGCTATTGTGTTTACCCAGTGAAAGTTGAGTTGTTCCTACAAAATGTTTCTATGATTTCAAACTGGAGTAATGAATTTCTTCAGGAGCTAGCTTATCAGCTCAATTTGCAGATGGATCAGTTTGAGATTAACAATTTCTATGTTGTTGGTGCATCTGGATTAAATATCACAATGGACATAGTGCCATTTAAAGGGATAAGTTTTTTGGCCGACCAGGTTCTTGCTATGAATTCTTCACTTTCATTGCATAGGGTTCATATCAATCCTGAGCTAGTAGGTGATTATAGACTTCTTAATTTGACTTGGTTCAGGCCACTGGCTTCTCCTCCTGGTAATTTTCTAGAAAAAAATTTGATTTTTAAATGTTCTCATATTTTGCAGATTACTAGATATTTATTGAATGAGTTTTTTTTTTTTACTTGACATCGATGTTCATCTACTAGTTGTTTTTATTCTAAGTAGTTCTGCAGCACTCTGAGCCATGAATTTTTGTGATCGCCATTTGTTTTTGTCACAGATAAAGTAGTATGTCGTTGGACACATGAGCATGCATAAAATTGTGAATACGAAATAATTTCATAACAAGTAGCAATGAATGTCAACCATTTCCATGAGGCTGATGATTTAAGTAAATCTGTGCATGTTTAGTTAACTATGGTTTAAGTAAATTTGTGCATCTTCCCAATAGAAAACTGTTGTATGATTTTATTTTAGTTTTGTCAAAGGTCGTTGTTTCATTTGTGATGTTTCAAAACATAAGCGGAATCTAAAGGGAATGTAGTGTGTATCACCGAGACATAACAAAACCTTCCTTGTCATTGGTTTTAACTGGGGCAACTAATAGCTTGATGTTGATTGTTATGAACTTCATATCTGATTTATTTTTTACTTCATGGAATTTTACCATATGCCACAAGTTCCCAAATCACTTAAAAGCTTACAAGATGCAACTTCTATGACAGCACCTACTTTTATTTGGGACTCCAGAATTTGGGGGCTGCATCTCCATGATGCACATCACAGTTCACAGAAATTTTGTTCAATAGATAGTGGGATAAGGCTTGGCGTTGGTTGTTGTTGTTGTAGACAAACCGACAAATACTCCAAGACAACAAGTCACCTAAAACTTACGGGATACAACTTCTATTTCTGCTCTTGCTCTTCTTTGTTTAGGCTTCAAAATTTGAAGAGCTGCATCTCCATGATGCACCTCACATTGCAAAGAACATTGTTCGGGTAGCCAAACTGACAAATACTCCAAGATTGTTTATATCTTATATATGCTTGTGATTGCCCTTGTTTGTCGTGTTTTCCACAAAAATAACATAAGAAATGGAAAACCACTGATTTACTTTGCTAAAATTTAATGTAGTTTTGTAATTTCCTGTTCAATGGAACTGATTGATATTTTTTCCATAAAAATGATTTATATTGTCAGATGAGATGAAATAACAAATACCTTCTCAATTATTCAGCTCCTTCCCCATCCATCTCACAGGCGGCTTCACCACCTGGGATACCCTACTTAGCGACTTTTACAACGAAGGGTGATACTGGAGATGACAAGAAACACTCAAATTTTTTATTGGTTATTGGAATATGTATCGGCGTCCTGGTTGCTGTTACTTTTGTTTCACTGATCCTTTGTCTTTGTTCATCTCGCAAAAGGATGGAGGTGCCCACCGAAGAAGGTATGTGCTTAAAGTTTATTTTATGTTTAAACTTGTATCTATCAGTAGCATAATGCAACTTGTACTAACATTAGGAAGAAGCAAAAGAAACTATTACAATTGGGGGAACTCATTAGAATTTGATACCATAACCCGTCCCTGTTTTCTGTGCTTATTATTCATTAATCTAAAATCTACATTGAAGTTCTTATATTTATGTTATTTATAAGAAGGGGAGCCTTGGCGCAACAGTAAAATTGTTGCCGTGATCTAGAGGTCATGGGTTCGAATCTCGGAAATAGCCTTTTGTAAAGCAAGATAAGGACCCTGCAATCCGCATTGGAGCTTTGTGCACCGGGCGGCCCTGTTTTATAAGTAGGTCCGTAATATTTATAATTAGTTCTCTCCTTAAAGTGACTGAAAGGTATTATGAAAATCCAGCTTATTATAGACAGACTAAAATGTTGATTACTTAGAAGGAAGATGTAAAGGAAAGGAGGGAAAGGATAACAAAGATATAAATAAATGATGGAGCTTACATATATATTTTGTGAATCTTTCCCTCCTCTTATTTATATCTTTTATCCAGAAACACTAAATACTAGGAGCTCTAAAGGACTTGGTTAGCAAATAAATTAACCAATCATTAGAGTTGATTAATGGTGATGTGATGTGTGTGTGTGTGTGTGTGTGTGTGTGTATCTTGGGGGATCATTCCAACACTCAACCTTAGGTAGCTCCTATTTGCCTATATAATACAACTTCCATATTTAGAAAGTAGGCCATGATAATTTGACTGTCTTCTCTCCGTCGAAGTGACAATCAATATCTATGTGGTTTGTTCTCTCATGGAACACTGAGGTTATGTGAATGATAGTTTGGCTGTCACAGAACAACTTACTTGGATCTTTAAGATGAAGTCCTGGCTTTTTGGTCATCAACTATTTAATCCACATAAGCTTGCATTTAGTTAGGGCCATATCATTTGAACTCTACCTTTGCACTTGATCTAGTTACAACAAAATGCTTTTTGTGCTTCTAGGAAATAAGATTACCTACTAGAAGGCCAAAATAGTTCAATGTGAATTTTGCATCCATGGGAGAATTTGCCTAATTGACATTAGCATAGTTGTGAAAAGTGCGTGCTTGCTGCGTCTAGGCCCAAGGTGCATCCAGGCGTGTCATTTGCGCTCGGGTCACTGCCTAGGCGCAATACTTGAATGAAGCGTGCTTAAGTGCGCACCTTTTGAGACTTTAAAGCAAGTCTTTCCTCACCTTATTTATGTTTGTTCCACATGACTTTTCCACTCTAAAAAATTAGCATCCACCTCCCCTCCCTTTTCAAATGTGAACTCTTCTCTTGCCTACAACATCATCGGTCTTCTGGATTGTACTACACATTTTTGCTTTTCTACTTTTGTTTTGTCATAATGGTATGTTTTTTTCCTCACATATTTAATTTGAAGTTTGTTTTTTCTTTAATTTAAAGTTTGATTTTGATTATGATGATAAACTATATCAATATTTGAATGTTAGTGAATTTTATATTTTCATTATTGTTTAATAGTTTGTGAAATATTTTAGTTTTATTAGTGAAATATTTTGGCAGAAATTTCCTATATATGCTTGAATTGAAAAAATTTATAACAAAGCACCTTATTTTGATGAGGCGTGCATATCACCTTGTGCCTAGCGTCTTAGGCCCCACAACACCTATGCGTTTTTGGGCGCCTTACACCTTAAATAACTATGACATTAGTGCACCTATAATCTTAAGGTGATCTCGATCCTAATATAAAAGAGTATTGTAGAATTTTATAATAACATAAAACCTCAAATAGTTAATTGATCACACTTATTGTAAATGGTAGTTTTGGTCTTATAGTTATGAAGTAGTTTACTTGTCCAACTAGCCTTTTATACCTTCCTGAAACATAATGACTAATGGCTTCCCCTATCCTTGCATTAGTTTGACATTTTTATCTACAGAGGCACCAACTGGCTTATCCCCCAACATGTTGGCCTCCAACAAGTAAGGCACATATTTTCATTTGGAGATATAAGTGTCTCTAGTTGAGTGGGCCACCTTTGTACCAAGAAAAGGTCCTAGGTCTCTCTGATTCTAGTCTGAAAGGGAGATGAAGATGTGTTTTAGATTCATAATCTTTGCAGAGTCAGCACCTTTATGATGATATCTTCGATAGAGATGACGAGAATGCACTTTTTAAACTTGCATTGTAGGTCACACTCCCAAGTAACAAATCTTAGTAGTTGCTCCATATATACTTCTTTTGTAAGCTCATTGCGAAGGCATTTTTTTTTAATATTCAACTAGAGATAAAGCCAATGAAAATTGTTGTAGATTAAAGGAACTTTTTTGGTGATGTATGTGGTCGATTTACGATGTACAAGGCTTTAAGAACCTAAAAGAATTATGCATGATAACGAATAACAACTTACTGAACTCGGGTTCTGCAGCTCCTTCTCATAATAGGTTATTTATTTACTAATTTTTACCTGTTTCCTTAACTTGTCCCTCTGACATGTGGTGATTTTGGTTTGAAAGATGACATGAAATTCTTCGGAGATGGGCTGATTTAGTTGTTAATGCTGGTCTAAATCAGATATTTGAATTTAATTTAATTTTTTTCAAATTGTCATACATGTTCAGCTGCTGTCCTAGTTTCAATTACAAGCTAATTAGTTAAACAAAAAGTAATTTGCTTCCTCAATGATCTATTTTAATATCACAAACAAAATTTTCTTTTGCAGTGAAGTCTACTAGAACAGCAGATGCAGCTTCTGTGGAAGGTTGTCTTCCATATCCTTCAAGTACACGCTTCCTTTCTTTAGAGGAGCTTAAAGTGGCTACACATAATTTTGAGCCTGCTAGCATGGTTGGAGAAGGTGGATTTGGCCGTGTGTTCAAGGGTGTGCTGAGTGATGGTACTGCTGTTGCTATCAAGAAGCTCTCTGGTGGAGGACACCAAGGAGACAAAGAATTCCTGGTTGAGGTTGAGATGTTGAGCAGGTTACATCATAGAAATCTTGTCAAACTGATTGGTTATTATACCAGCCGTGACTCATCACAGAATCTTCTTTGCTATGAGCTAGTTCCAAATGGAAATCTGGAGTCTTGGCTTCATGGTATTATTAGTTTCAGGCTGAAGTTATATCATTAAGATTTTATGTCATGGAATTCTTATGAGGGAAATCTTCATGATGTGATGTTGATATCTATCTTTTCTCCAGGTTCTGCAGGAACAAACTGTCCTCTAGATTGGGACACAAGGATGAAAATTGCCCTTGATGCTGCAAGAGGTTTAGCTTACCTTCATGAGGATTCTCAGCCCTGTGTGATCCACAGGGATTTTAAGACATCCAATATATTGCTGGAAAACAACTTCCATGCCAAGGTTTCTGACTTTGGTCTTGCAAAGCAAGCACCTGAAGGATGTGCAAATTATCTTTCTACACGTGTTATGGGAACATTTGGGTGAATTAACTTTCTCTTCATTCACATTGACCTTATTTTCTTCCATATAAGTGCACTTTTGAGATACATATCATATCAGGTACGTAGCACCGGAGTATGCCATGACAGGACATCTATTAGTAAAGAGTGATGTGTACAGCTATGGAGTAGTTTTACTTGAACTATTGACAGGAAGGAGGCCTGTCGATATGTCACAACCTTCCGGCCAGGAGAACCTAGTAACTTGGGTTAGTTCTTTTACACCATGTACACACAAAATCAGTTTTTCTATTGAAGTAAGTGAACTAAATCCTACTATCATCATTATGTCATCAACCCAAATTTGTACTGACTTTTCGGGGTTGTCTTGTACAAATATATCATGGCCATTCATTAAAAGGTTAGGCAGCATGGTTGAAACTTGACTGAATGTAGTGATGAATGAACATATTGACATGATTGCAATTTGCAAAATACTAGAGTGAAGAATAATATATCAGCAATAGCTAAATTTTCTTAGAAAGAGCTCAATATTCTTAATAAAATATTCTTCAAACACAAGTTCTGTCCAGCAACTTTGGCTATGTTTTTTTCATATCATATATCCAGCTCATGTAAGTAATTTAATTCTGGGCTGTTTTAGCTTGTGCAGCTCATACAATTCCCTCCTCAAATAAGTAAACAAAACTCAATGAAGTATATAAAATGGACTAATTTGTTAATATAAAGACTGAACACTCATTTCCTGTATGGTGGTACCTGCAGGCACGGCCAATTCTTCATGACGGTAATAGATTAGAAGAACTTGCAGACCCTCTGCTTGCTGGTAAGTATCCAAAAGATGATTTTGTGCGAGTTTGCACAATTGCTGCAGCTTGTGTTGCACAAGAGGCAAACCAGAGGCCTACAATGGGAGAAGTAGTGCAGTCCCTTAAAATGGTGTATCGTGTGTCAGATTGCCAGGATGCCCAGCCAACACCCTCAACTAATCCAACGAATAAACCCTCAACAACCTACGAATCAGATGCCACCTCATCAATGTTCTCTTCCGGTCCTTTTTCAGGTCTAAGCCTTTTTGACAATGACAACATTTCCAGAACGGCTGTATTTTCTGAGGATCTACATGAAGGTCGGTGAGGTGGATGTTCAATGTGTAGGTGTGAGTGCAGAATTGTTGGCTGGGTTAACTATTGAATATTGTGTATTTTTGTATATTGCATTTGTCGTCTTCAAGTTTTAGATTCAAACACATGAAAATATTTATTCTTGTTTTGCTTGATTTTCATTAATTATCTTCTTTCCTCAATTATCACATCACATTGGTGTAAATTGCATCTAGTTACTTGGTTTGCTTTCAATTCTTTGCTTTATGTGAGATATTAGTTTTATTAGCAATGGATTATTAAGCTTATTATCAGCAGATCTCATGATTATGATGCTGCTCGACCATATATCGATCCCCAATTCAGTTTCTGAAGAAGAGGTTTGTGAAAACTGGATTGTTTCAGAGCTTAGTAAAAGGTGACTGGGGCATGCCAAGTACATCAACATCAATAATCTGAGTTAGACTCAACTATCTGGGGTTGACTTTATGAACTTTGAACTCTATGCAAGGTAGGAGCACAACAATTATGATTCAGCTTTTAAGTATCAAGTCATGGAGAGAAGATGCTGCTAGTCAGTCTTCTCTGAAGATACAACAGGGTGCTGGTATATGCTGATCAGTGCAGCATTTTGTAGGTTGCAAATGAAGCTGATCTCTGTTTAATTATGCTGATGAATTGGAAGTCATGTCTCTAATGTGGGCTCTCGATGATATTGCAGAGAATGCAGTAGTTCCTTGGAATGTAATGCAGCTCTGTATGTGATACTGATAAGCATAGCGTTTCATGTTGCTTTTAAAGAAATCCAGGTATATTGTTTCAATATAGAGAATGTTTTGCCAGAGTGTTGTGGTGTTTTAAATTTATATTCTGCATTTTAGAAACATGTTTTCCCCAATGTTTCATTTCGTATTGGTTTATTGTTTTAGTTACAGATGCGAAGGTATTAGTTCGTTTATTTCTCAACAATTTAAGTTTTTTTTTTGATAAGTGAGTAGTCAATCATCCACTTTAGCATTGTAATAGTGAAAATTTGAATGATATCAATATCCTTTTAGAATTGTCAACGGTACACTATTAGAAAAAGAAAACAGAAACTGATATTAAAAGATATTGTTGCCCGGTTTATCTGTTTCAATGTTTTTTTTAAAATTGGCGTCCCTTTCCCTGATTAATTTTGGGATGGTTGTTTTATAGAAATTTTTTATTGACTATTAGAATAAGTTAAGAAGGGTTCGTTCTTATATCAATCATTCATTAAAAAAGATTATTCGTTAATTTGTTAAAATTTACTATTGGTCATTCGGATAAATCGGAAAGTGTTTATGATGGGTGGTCTAAAAGTTTAATATTTCGTATTGTGTGACTTATTTGGAGATTTTTTTTATAAAATACATTATAGTTTGGGATCAAATCATGAATATTTTGTCGACAACTTCTCGACTTTCTATTACATCATAATTTTCGGGTGTTTACCTCCTAAGTATTAACCTTGAGACGGATTGATGGAGACGTTGAAGAGTAAGTAAACCTTCTTTTACCACCATAATTTTCGAGCGTTTATCTATTTCAATTGATTGTTAATATAATCTCATTTTACTATTACAAGTATTGATCGAACTCAACTATTTGAAAAAAAAATAGATTCACTATTTCAACTATTTTTTTTAGTTAGTTCTATTAATACAGAGGGAGATTAATATAAAAAAATAATTAATGAGTTTTTTTCAATTTCGGACGAAGAGAGAGATTAATATAGATGCATAGGTGAATGGTGGAATTAATATAGATTATGAATTTTTACTAGATTTAACTTTTGATTATTATATTAAAAATATTATGTATTCATGGTCTCTATTACACTTATATTGTGGAACGACAAAATTATTTGGCAGGATTACGAAACGTATTTCCCTACTTATGGAACGACTAAATTATTTGACAGAATTATGAAACGTGTTTCCCTTCTCGAGATGGTAAAAGACGATTCACTTACCTTTATTACTCTTGTCAATCCATCTCAGGACTAATACAGAGGAGGTAAATCACTAACACTTTATTTGGAAAGGGGTGGTTTGGAACACATTTTCAGCCAAGAATTGATAAGAAATTGAATTCAATTCCCTTCAAATCCTTCAAAATAAATCAAACCTGTGAAGGAAATTGCTTTGACAAATGAAAATTACTAAGAGGGCGTTTGGTTTGCTTGTTTTCTATTTTCATTTTCCGTAGAAAATACTATTTTCTAAAAAACATGTTTGGTTTGTATTTTCCAGTCTTGTTTTCTAGAAAAAGATATAGCGTTTTCTGGAAAACTAGAGAATAAAATAAAGTCATTTTTCAGAAAATGAGAAAATGTGGTTTTTTGAAAAATGAAAATAGAAAATGGAATAAACCAAACGCCCCTACCCCTAAATAACCCTTATTTCTCACTCAGCGTCATTTTGGATGAAGGATAAAATGATAAAAATATAAGAATTGAATTCAATTCGTATAGGATCAAGGAATTCAATTCTGTTATTTAATAACTCATTCTAAATATGAGGATTGATTCACTTACCTCTATTACTCTTGTCAATCCATCTCAGGACTAATACGGAGGAGGTAAATCACTAACACTTTATTTGGAAAGGGGTGGTTTGGAACACATTTACAGCCAAGAATTGATAAGGAATTGAAATTCAATTCCCTTCAAATTCTTCAAAACAAATCAGACATGTGAAGGGAATTGCTTTGACAAATGAAAATTACTAACCCTAAATAACCCTTATTTCTCACTCAGCGTCGTTTTGGATGAAGGATAAAATGATAAAAATATAAGAATTGAATTCAATTCGTATAAGATCAAGGAATTCAATTCTGTTATTTAATAACTCATTCTAAATATGAGGATTGAATTCAATTCCTAATAGAATTCAATTCTGGATGGAATTCAACTCAATTCCTTTGTTTAAAAAGTTTTCAAACAGGGTGTAAGACTACTAATTTGCTTTTTTATTTACAAGGGGTATCCAGGTTTACGCCCGACTAATCCGCTTGGTTGACCAGCCCTGCCCCACAGCCTTCAACGAGAGTCTCCACCGGTCAATGAGGGTAAATCGCGGGACGGAGACACGTGACGACTTCACCATTGATGATATCGGTACCCGATGGTCCGACCACGCAACAGCCTGTGGCAATTTCTTTCGTCAGCATACTGTGCGTTCTACCAGGGAGGAATCGAACGCGGAAAGTGAGGGATCACCCAAGTGAGCCATTACCAATCGTGTCACGCCTGCAGGGGAAACTAATTTGGATACTATAGCTAGTATATGCAAAAGACGGACATACTAATTTTATTAAATTTTGACTCCTAAAGATGATAATATTTACGCATTAATAATTAGGATGATAATATTTACGCATTAATAATTAGTCAATCATATGAAATTTATGAAATTGTGTTTTCCTTCTTTCAAGAAAGAATGATGTAAATAGCTCGGGTTTATTAAAATTGTCAAAAAGCAAAGCGTTCATTTTTCATTACTTATTAAAATAATGTTTCCATTTTATTTTCGCTATTCAACGGACCGATTTGCATATTATAACAGCTATAAATGTAGTAATAATCGGAGATTAGTAATTGAGTGCATTCGAGTTTGACTTCGTCTCCGATCGAGTCTTCGTCTCCGCTTCGCAATCAATCACACCCCTTTGTGCTCCCATCAAAATCCGATCGACCAGGACAACCTGCGTCGCAGATCTCAGTGCCGGTGCGGATCTGTCTCCGCTGCTTTTCTGTGTAAGTGTTGCTTCCAAAACCCTAACTCGATCTCACATCATGATTTGCGCTAGGATTTTCTTGGCGGTTCGAGAAAGATCGATGCAGCTTGCTTCTGTAATTTATTGCTGAATAATCGATGCAGATGAGCTTCTTTTCCATTTTTACCTGTGCAGCGGTTGGCTTAGGCGATGCAGCATATTCCAGCGACAATTGAGGAGCAGCTCCTCTTGAAGGCGATAAGGGACGAAAGCTCATGGGAAAACTTGCCGAAGAGACTTCAGGCGGTGCTTACTTCGAAAGAAGAGTGGCACAGAAGGTTCCACTTCTGATTCTTCGTGTATTTGGACTGCCTTGCCAGCTCGAGCATAGTAGCGTATTTATAGTTTCTTGCATGGAGCTCAGTCAAATGCTGGTCCCCTTGAAACCCAGACATTTGGTTTTGCATGTTGGTTTTTGTATTCATGTCCCTGAATAATATTATGCTTCTGTCGGTTGTATGCTTTATTTGCATTCTTCATAAAGAACAACAAATTTTTGTGGGGTGATTTAATACTTGCAAAAGCATGTGATTTCATGTTACCCAGTCTCAAAGGCATGATTTTATCTATAACTAAAAATTCTCTGGAGCTTTCCTTAATATCTTTTCCAACCAAACTTTCATTTTTACTAAACCAAAAAATGTTTCTGTTGTGCCCTTTTCTTGTTTATCATCCAACAAATTTGTGGTTCAGAGCTTGTTGGATACAACTAATGATGTTTCTTATTGAATGTGTTTCTTTCAGCTATAAATTACATGGAGTAGATATGTAGTCGATACCTAAATTTCATTATGGGCACAGGATCATAGACCACTGCATCAAAAAACGTCTACAGTGGAATCATTGCTTTGCACGCAAAGTCTGCAAAGAAGGAGAATATTATGAAGAGATGATGCGCTATCTGCGTAAGAATCTAGCTGTATGTCCTGGAAACTGATTATTTTTTATGATATACCCATCTTTCTCAATGGTTCATAGATATTCTAATGTGTAGGGGATGTTGGTATGTAGCTCTTTGCACCTCTACTTGCACCGTTTTTTCACTTCATGTTTTTCTTTAATTTTGCCATGGTATTTTACAGATTTCTAAAATTTCCAAAACCTGATTATTTATAGTAGTTGGATGCACATTTTACTCTTGGTTTCACTTGTGTTTCTGATTCATTTATTCTTTAGCATTATGAATTGACATATTTCCATTTCAGTTATTTCCCTACCATCTTGCGGAATATGTTTGCCGTGTAATGAGAGTGTCACCATTCAGATATTACTGTGACATGATCTTTGAAGTTTTGAAGAATGGTAATTCTCCTTTCTCTTAACTCCTACATCTAGTTCCTCTCTATATTTTCAACTCTCACCTTTGAGTAGCCTTTTTTATTTTATCTCTAGGGATTTCCTTTCCTTATGAACATAAGAATGTGAAATAGTCTTGCTAAAACGTAGTTATGGATGAAAAGTAAGACCAGAGGACTAGTGTCTTAATTTACATGCACTTATATTCCTGTAGCATTCTGGATTCTTTGCACTAATGGGATATAAACTTCATTGATGTTTCTAGCTGAAAAACAATTGATTTATATGTGTAATTATGCTAGCTATCAAAGTTCTAAATTAAAGACCTCAAGTGCTGGGCTCTGCGTTATCGCGTAGCTAGTAGTTACTATTATGCTCAGTTTTACATTGACATCTTACTATTGATTATGTAGCAAAAACAACCAAACAAGTCCATTTCGATGTGGATTGCTGTGCAGAACTTTACAAGTCGGACCTCGATGTTTGTTTTGTTGAAGAACTTGGCAGTTTCTTCTATTTTATTGGCATGGATGGATATACAAGTGTTTTGTGTTTATTACACCTCGTATTCTTTATTAGTTGTAGTGTTCTTGTCTTCTCCTTTTTGATCTTTCCTTTCTTACGTATGAGTGGTGTTACACAAGAAAAAAATTTACACATGCCTTTATGGTCACAGAAGAACTTTATCCATATCTAATGTTCCAAATAATTCGCAGAGCAACCTTATGATAGCATCCCAAATTTCAGTGCTGCAGATGCTCTGAGGCTTACAGGAATTGGACGAAACGAATACATTGATATTATGAACAAGTGCAGATCAAAGGTCCATTAATTCCTTATCATGTGTGCATGGAAAGGGCTTGCCATTTCTTTAATTTGTTGACTTGGTTTGTTTTTCGATGTATAGTAGGCCTCATTTATTTTGCTTATGTAATCTTGTGTGATTGCCTTTCTCATCAATTAATGTGTATACGTGGTTAACTCAAGTAATGTGCTAAGGCTCTGTGGATGATACAAAATTAACGGGTGGTATGTTGCTAAGTTATCATTAGTGTACATACTTTAATTATTAGTAGATTATTGTTCGTAGCTGTATACATTTTGCATAGATATAGTCTATATGGGAGGTTTTGTTGGTTTTATAGGACCTTAACATTATACAATCATTGATAACCGCATTCTCATTTCACCTACATTTTGTGGTATGAGATTATATCAATATCTCTGTAGAAAAAGGTTAACAAATTGACTCTGTTATTTTTTATTCTAATGGTGTCCAAGTGAGGGTGATTTATTCTCCTCGTAAAAACTCCTATCCAAGTAATTTTTCCATCTCTTACTTCATCATTTTCTTCCTAAGTCTATCTGCTTGACCCACGCCTTATCATTTCCACCATTCACCTTCTTACCTTCATCTTCATTCTAAGAATCTAATGGTGAAAGTCTATCTTTTGGCATTTCTCTAGTGGACTCTATATTTTGGCATTTTTCATAGAACTTTAGAAAAGTATTAATTTCTTATAAAACTTTCTTAAACACTAAAAACTCAACAACTTGCCTTCATTTGTCTCCCAATATACATGGGGATTTCGAAGGTATAAATACAATCCCCATTTTATTTGTGCATAAAATCCATCCATTTTGTAATAGTATCAAAGGTGGCCATCTGAAGAACAAAAGGACTAAAGGAGAAACAGGTTCATGTTCTTACATATGACTTCTTTTTTTTATTTGCTCGGCACAAACCATTTTCTTGATGACAATAGAATTTTAAGAAGGAAATGTTCTTGTTTATGTCACTTAAGTACATAGGTGAGTCACAATTTGGTGTGTCATATTGCCAAATCCAAATATTTTGGAAAGAAAACTAGGACAATTCCTTTCTTGATGATGGTTACCTAGGTTAGTATTTCCAACTTCATGTTGTTATCATTTAATGCTGGGATTACATTTTTATTACTATCGATTAAGCACTAGATGCCATCAGACTGATCCTATACTCAAACCACCTTTATGAAGTCGTGTTTGTTTGAATCAATTGTAGTCTTTTGTGGAATACCTATTTCAACATACTACTTATTATTGTGGGAGATCTAAAGATATCGTGCGTTAGAATTAATCTTCAGAGCGGTTAGAATTATAATTATATGTTGATAGGTTTTATCCCACATTGGGTATTTAGTTATTCAATATATATTGTATAATGATCCTCCATATACAATAACAATATAGTATTTTATCCCTCTTAACTTGGTATTAGAGCAAATCCCATTTTCAGTGTTAGGGTTTTCTTCTCAATCCCCTTGATGGCAAATTGCAAGGTTGATTTGATAATGACGCGACCATCCCTTCCTCTACCATGCCGCTGCAAAATCCTACATCTATGATTTATTTTCTCTCTCATCCAACACCCACCCTCTCTGTTTACCCCTATGAAACATCAATGCTATCCTCTACAACTCTACCATTCAGATCTGACTCTGAATTCCCAAAAGTTGTCCTCACCCCCAACTCTATCCACAGTTGACACTGCATATTCAGCCAGCATTGAATCTATGAAGACACCAGCTCACCTTTTACTACATGCTTGAAGCATAATTCATAATCCATCAACTTCTGTCTTCTATACTTTTTAAGCATCCAAGTTGGTTGGGGAAACCTTCTTTGTCTGGTTCTTCATATTAGTCTCCTTATACATTGGCTTTACTTTATATGATACTTTCCTACTTTTCAATCCAACTACCATGGAATTTCGAATGAACTATTTGTTTTTTGTAATCTCATGAAATTTGTCTGATTCTTTCTCTTGTTCCATTTTTTCTTCCGATAGTGTTTAGCTGCTGCTGGACTTTGTTATTCCATTGACCCCTGACTGGTATGTTTTCTTGGATGTTTCTAGAAAATTATGTGGAAGCTGAACAAGTCAATTGCTAAGGAATTGCTCCCCACACAGCCTGTGGATTTTCCAGTTGAGCCATGGTGGGGAGTTTGCCTTGTTAACTTCACGCTGGAAGAATTCAAGGTCTGTTTCCTTGGCCACCTTTGTTGATAAATAGTGGAAATATGATGGTGTGCCTGCATATACTTTCACTTGTCATTCTGACCATATGAGTTGCCCAAATTTTGCTTCATGCATCTAGCTTAAAGAGATTGACTATTCATTATTGATTCAGTGGAGATTCTTTCTTGATAATGCTGTACCAGCCAATTGTTTGAATGTTTTATAGTAACTTGGTTTTCCTCTATAGAAACTCACTGAAGAAGAAACAGCAACCATAGACAAGGTCTGCAAGGAGGAAGCAAATTCCTTTGTTCTTTTTGATTCTGACATTGTAAGAGGTCTTTACAGAAGGGGATTGATATATTTTGATATCCCAGTTTATCCCGATGATCGATTCAAAGGTATGTTCACATTAGGCACTGTTCAAATTAATTTGCCTAAATACTCAATATGGTTACAAAATGATGGAGCTCGATGTATCCTCACCCTTTTCTAACCTAGTTGGCATTAGTTTGGACTTTGGTGTATAGAATGTCTTGTCCATGCCCAATTGACACTTTGTTACATAAATGTTCCAGTCAATTAGTCATTTATCCACTAGATCATTGACATTTTGCTTTGCATTTTCAATGTTTTACTATCGACTTCATGTTATGTACGACTGATGCTGTGGATGTATTAAAACTATACCACTTGATAAATTTAAGAAGCGTATGCAGTTTGTTAGGATAATAGTTCCTCATGAACTTTTCATTGAACAATATAAGGTGTGGCTATCATAATCTGTCTGTAATAAACAATATTATCTCTCTTTCCACTTTGACTTGGTAGTGAAACAGGTGTTTTCCCCTCAGACAATTGCTGCCTCCTCCTATCCTTACATGTCAGCTTTTTTCCTTCACCTGACTGCTATAGTACCACCGCAGGGTATTATAGTAATTGGTGGTGCTGTTGTGCCTCGCTGCTGTGCACTCACTTCTGTAGTTACTAAATAGTTCTTAATGTTATCTTATAGAAAACTGTGATTTTTCCCCCCTCAGTTCTTTCTTATGTCCTTTCGCATCTTCTTCACATGACTAACGTCTACTTATTCAGTTTCCAGGCTTGAAGGGTTTGTTTCAAACAGGGAACAATCCTATGAGGATCCAATTGAAGAGTAAGATACTTTGAGCAGAAGAGATTGTTAAACCAATGTTATGAATTTTAGTTTTAACATTGTTCCTCATCAGGTATCTTTATTCACATTTAAAATTTTGCTGCAGGTTGTTGTATGCAGTTTTTGTTGTGTCAAGTGAGAATGCTACTGTTGCTGAATTGGCAGCTACTCTGCAGGCTGACCTTTCTCAGCTGCAGGCAGCTGCATCATTTGCTTGCCGATTGGGCTGGGCTATAAAGCTTTTGGATCCAGAATCTGTCCTCCATGATTCGAGCATTCATGGTTTGGCTAACAATATACTAAGTGATGACGAGGAAGGTTCTAATGTTAGCATTAGCTCAGAAAAATCTGGTCAGCAGAATCATGGTTTGGTAGCCGAGAAAGATAGAACAATTTCTGGCACTGCTCATGTTGCTTTTGTTGTTGATGCCAATATAACTTCCTATTTGATGATGGGTTCTGTTTCACCAGGTTTGCTCCATTTTTTGTCTCATTGGTATTCTCACACATCTTTTTCTATATAAATTCTATTGCTAAATTGAACAGAGTAAAATTGAGTCACAAGAGTAAAATTTCAACAGTTTGAGGATGAACTATGATGAGAAATCATGAGGATAAACCCCTACAAGACCAATTTATTAAATTGAGGCACAAGAGTAAAATTTCAACAGTTTTAGGATGAACTATGATGAGAAATCATGAGTATAAAACCTCTACAAGTCAATGAACTAGGACGTCATAGAACTAGGACATCTTTTAGATTTGCTCAATATGAGCAAGTAAAGTTATACTCAATTCCTAGAAGTCAAAACTTTGAGCCCTTGCTCTCTTGAAGCTAGTATGTCATTGTTATAATCATTTCTCATATGCAGTGGTAGGTTTGTAGTGATGATATTGAGTTGTACTTTTTTTCAAAAACAATAATTTCATATAATTAAACATCTTGATTCACTCAATAACCACTTAGGAACAAGAGAGTTTTGTCTCCTACTGCTTTGATTTACACAGGTAGGATTTTCTTAATATTTATTAGTTAGTTGTACTAATCCCTTATCTATTGCTTGCAGGTTTGAAGTCTCTTGCTGTAACACTCTATGAAGCAGGAAAACTTGGCGATTCTAGTATTGCTGAACTCTGCAAGGATCTTTCTACATTAGAAGGGAAAAAATTTGAGGGTGAATTACAGGAATTTGCCAATCATGCTTACAGCCTTCGTTGTGTCCTTGAGTGTTTTCATTCTGGTGGAGTAGCTGAAGATGACAAGAATGAGAGAACAATCAATCCAGTTGGAGTAGATAACGGTGACAAGAATGAGAGAGCAATTAATCAAACTGGTATACAGAATTACTTTGTGGATGCCACAAGTTCACTTGTGTCTGAAATTGAGATTTCAGACACAAATGAAGCAAAGCCATATCATAATGTTGATTCTTCAACACACAATCACACTAATATTCACCGGACTGATTCTTCTGAGGAATATGATGGTGCAAATGTTCATCTTCTACCATATTCAGAAACTTCAGCTAAAGATAACACATCCAGACAGGAAAATTATTCACCTTGGGATCAAAAGATTCCATCTTTAGATGGTCCAGAAAATGAAAAGATCATTCAAAAAAGAAAAAGGAAGTACCGTGTTGATATTCTTCGTTGTGAAAGCTTGGCTTCTCTTGCACCGGCAACATTAGATCGTCTGTTTCTCAGGGACTATGATATTATTGTGTCAATGGTTCCACTTCCTGCTTCATCAGTTTTACCAGGACCTTCAGGTCCGTTTCACTTCGGTCCACCCTCATATTCTTCAATGACACCATGGATGAAACTAGTTTTGTATACTATAGTGGAAAATGGACCTATCTCAGTTGTCTTGATGAAAGGACAGTGTTTGCGATTGCTTCCTGCCCCATTAGCTGGTTGCGAGAAGGCACTAATATGGTCTTGGGATGGTTCTACAGTGGGAGGCCTCGGAGGCAAGTTTGAAGGGAATTTGGTTAATGGAAATGTATTATTACATTGCTTAAACTCAATCCTTAAGCATTCGGCTGTGCTGGTACAACCTCTCAGTAGATATGATCTTGATAATTCAGGAAGAATGGTGACTGTGGATATTGCATTACCGCTTAAGAATTTTGATGGATCAGTTCAACCTGTTGGATCAGACATGGGACTAGATCCAGAAGGAATTGCAAACTTAAATACATTGTTAAAGGAGCTCTCTACCAAAATAGAATTATTAACAGTTGGTTATATTCGCCTTCTAAGATTGAGGAAGGTGATACAGTCAGAGATGTTTTCATCAGATGATGAAAAGTATGAATGGGTTCCTTTAAGCTTGGAATTTGGAATTCCTTTGTTTAATCCCAAATTATGTGGCAGAATTTGTGAAAGGATATTCTCATCACATTTACTGCAAACAGACTGGCTTAACGAACACCATGATGCAATGCAAAGTCTAAGAAAAAGATTGCGCGAGCTTTGCTCTGAATACCAAGCAACAGGCCCCACAGCAAAGCTGTTTTACCGTATTGATCAGGTTCGGGAATCACCTCGTCATTTGATCAGCTATGCAAGTGGAAGATGGAGCCCACATTTGGACCCTTCAACGCCAATTTTGGGAGCCTCTAGTGATCATCAGAGGCTCAAACTTGTAAATCGGCAACGGTGTCGAACAGAGATTCTTAGCTTTGATGGGAACATGCTCAGGTAATTCAACAATATGGTTTGCATTCTATTTTATAACTATTGAAAGGGATTTATAAGCTTTATTGTTTTCCATTTGAACCTGCAATTTAGTTTTTATTTTCCAGAATGTGGCAATTAAAAATCTATCAAAATTCTCGATTTTCTTAAATCTTTTTCAACTCTCCTTTTAATTTCTATTATCTTTTTTCCCCTCAAAACTTTATGATCACAATTATAGAAATCTCACTTATATTTTTTATCATAAATTTGAAGTCTCCAAAGATAATATAATTTCTTAATTTTATTCTAGCACCACTATGTTGTAAAGTTTTTGAGCTCGTGCTTCCTTCCACCATTTTGTCAATATATATTATACATCTGTCAATGTTCCTCCATTTGAAATGTGCTATCTGATCTTCTCTTCCTTTTTACACTGATGATCATGATGCCTGCCGTGGTCTTTTGAAGGATCACATAATGAGTTTTGCATTAACTATCACAGTTTGTCATCATTTACACTATTTGTTGCAGATTTGTTTTGTGTTTTCCTTGTTTAACCGTGATTCTGTCTACTCTCTTGAAATTTGTCTGCCTGCAGGTCCTATGCACTCGGTTCTATTTATGAAGCTGGTGGACAGCCATTTGAAGAGTCAACATCTTCTGGTGGAGCAAAACATGAATCTGATGAGGACAACAGTCGAGAAGTTGCCCTGCCTGCTGTTAATTTATTGTTTGACGGGGCATTGCTGCACCCATTTGATATAGGTGCATGCTTGCAGGCTAGACAGCCTGTTTTGCTAATAGCCGAGGCATCGTCCGCATCTACCAAGGCTACTAGCATGTCTCCTTTGTATACTTGAGCAGTTCTCTTGCAGCATCTTGAAGACTCACTGTTGCAATTCTATTCCACGTATTATTTAATTCAAGCAGGTTATTAGTCCAAGTATGATTAACCAAAATTTTCCAGAAATTTTGGTTTTGTCGATAAGATTTTCTTGTCCGGAAGAATGAGTTGTTGTGAGATATCATACATGCTGTATTATAGGTTGCACATTACTTGTACACTTTGATCCTCGGCAACTACATCATGGTTGTTGTAGGCCGTTAGTGGTTTGTTTGAATACGATGAGAGCCGCCTTTAAAGGGAGGAATAAGAAAGATTTGAGAATTTCTCTTGATATTAGGTTCAATCCAAACCAATTGAATACTAAGTTTAAAGAGATGAATATCATATGACCTTGTTGTTGCTAATATGAACTAATAGTCATGACTTCTAATTTAGTGTTTTTTTCCCATCAAAATTCGTATCCTAAAATATGATAAAATAAAAATAAAGTAATGAATGTTTCAGTAAAAATTTTAATCGTCAATTGACAGCACGTCCGATTGTCGATCGGACACCATCGGTAATTTTCGGTTGTCGTCCCGAATCAAACTATACGCCGGGGGGGGCATACTGCCATCAGGGATCGTCGCAATTGCAATCTCACATCGTTCACCGTCGATTTCGACGGATTCACCATTGCCGGTGATCCGACGGATTCATCGTCTCCGAAGATATAATTTAACTCGGGACGGTGATCGGAGACCACCGGTGATGTCCGATTGGTAATCGAATGTTGGACGTATCATCGATTGATGGTTACAATTTTTACTAAATTATTCATTTTTACTGTGTAAATCATTTCTCATAAATATAAGAAAATAGGAATCAAAAGTGCACCAGTGAAATGTTACTTTTTTCTATTAAAATCTATTTTTTTAATTAGAAAAGTTTTATATAAATTTGAAATAGTATTTAAAATTCTAAATTTATCAAAGATTATTACTTTGATTTAAGTTAGGAGCATGGTGTTAAAATAAAAATAGTAACAGGGAGGTCCTTTTAATTTTAAAACTTAGGAACGCCTTTTTGTTTTTTTTTGTTTTGACAAATACAAAATAGCTAAGCTCGCGAGCAAGAGGCAGGAGGAATCCATCGGACGTTCCAGATGAAAACATTTTTCTCTATTCGCCTTCATCATTCTGCCGCACTGCCTTCTTCCCCGAGCCCTAGCAAATCCGCCGTCGATGGCGGACGACTGGCTCTGCTCTTGAACGAAGCCCAGCTTCGCCCTTACGTTTCCCGATTCTCCTCCTCGTTTGTCGCCGCAACCATCTTCAATGGCGCCCTCCCCCCCGATCCATGCACTTCGGACCCGATTCAGGGAAGCGAAGGCCGGAGTGGAGGGCAACGACGACGACTACATGAGCAACGACCGGTCGGTACTCCTCCTAGCGGCTTTCATCGTGATCGCCGTCAAGTTTCGGCTCTTCTGCCGTGGTCTCTTCCGACCCACGCCCGCCCGCCTCATCCTCTCGGACAAGTGCCGCCCTTCCGCCCGAACGCTGTATCTCGATTCTACTGCGCCTCGTCTTCCGCCTCCGATTCGGATGCCGATTCTAGCACCGAGGTCCGCTCGCGTCCATCCGACGCGAAGGAGGCAGAGCGCGTTTGTAAAGTGATTGACGACCTCTTGCTCTCTGATCGCAGCATGGAGGCTGTGCTTGATAACTCCATGGTCGCCCTCAGCTCCTCTCTCGTGGTTAACGTCCTCCAACGTTTCCGACATGCCCACAAGCCGGCTTACCGGTTCTTCCGTTGGGCCCAGGGGCGCCCGGGTTTCTCCCACGACTCTGAGACCTACACGAAGATGCTTAGCGTTCTCAGTAAGACGAGACAGTTTGAGACGATGATGGAGTTTCTGGAAGAAATGGGCAGGAAGGAATTCTTAAATATGGACGCTTTCAAGATTGCGATTATTGGTTTCTCAGAAGCTCGTCAGATAAAGAAATCATTGGCCATTTTTCAGCTGATGAAAAAATTCAACTTTAACGCAGGACAAGAGACATTCAACTGCTTGATCGAAGGTTTAGCGAAAGTAAAGCTCGGGAAGGAAGCTCAAGCACTCTTTGACAAGATGAAAGATCAGTACCCACCTGACCTCCGGACCTATACCTTTCTCCTCTCAGGGTGGTTCAAGTTGAAGAATCTCACGGAGGCTAGTAGAGTCTGGAATGAGATGCTGGATATGGGATTCAAGCCAGATGTTGTTGTATATAATACAATGATCGATGGCTTGATTTTGGGACATAGGAGATCAGATGCAATCAAGCTTCTCGAGCTCATGAAAGCTAAGGGCCCAGCTCCAAATGCTAGGACATACACAATCGTGATACAAGACCTCTGCAAGGCTGGGAAGATGGATCTTGCAGTCAATTTTTTCCAGGAAATGCTGGATGCAGGATGTGCCCGGAATGTTGCAACCTACACTTGCTTGATTGTGGGGTTCGGAAATGATCGGCAAATGGATAAAGTGTCTGCGCTGCTGAGTGAGATGACTGAGAAAGGATGCCCACCGGATGGTCGGACATACAACGCCTTGATTAAACTCATGACAAACAGAAACATGCAGGGTGATGCTGTTAGGATCTACAAGGAAATGATTAGAAAGGGATTTGAGCCCACAATTCACACATATAATATGCTTATGAAATCTTGCTTCCATGGAAATAATTATCAGATGGGTTGTGCTGCATGGGAAGAGATGGGACATAAGGGTATTTGCCCAGATATAAATTCTTATACTGTCTTTATTGGAGGCCATATACGCCACGGAAGGCCAGAAGAGGCATGCAAATACTTGGAAGAGATGATAAGCAAAGGAATGCAAGCTCCTCAGATAGACTACAATAAGTTCACAGCTGATTTTGCTAGGATAGGAAAGCCTAATATACTATATGATTTGGCACAGAAGATGAATTTCTCTGGGAAGTTTAAGGTCTCCAATGTTTTCCATGGTTGGGCAGAGAGAATGAAGAAGAGAGTTAGAAGGCGAGTACCCAATCAGACTGGAAGACGTCTTTTCTAAGATTGACTGATCATGACAAGCATACTTAAACTAAGAGAAACCTTAACTAAGGCTACTTGGAAGATGTTAATGTAACATAGCTGAGTTTCTTCTTCTGATATGTGATTTCACTTATATTATGTGTTTGCACATGATTTTGAAATTTCATAACTGCTGATACCTGACATTTTCTGCGTGCGACCGTCGGTATCTGTATTTCTTCTGTCTCCTTCATAGATTGTATGCATTGATGAAACTGGTTTGGAGTCATAGACATACTCTTTGCATTACATATTAATAGTCTCAGCTGTTCTCAAGGATGCATTTCAAACTATTATGTGCCTTGACTGAGACTCATGTATTTTTTTCCCCTCATATGATGATTATGCTAATTAATATTTTTTTGCCCTTGTTTGGCTCTAATTTTGATGAATCTATTCATTTGCATCTTCCATAGTTTCACATGATGAAAATATGTCTAGATGGAAATTTTATCACCATTCACGCTTTCACTTAGGTGAACTATTATGCTGTTGCAGAGCTCTTCTTAACTGATTGTTTGTGTTTTGTTTCTAATTTTTATTTTTTTTTAAAATAGCAAACTAGTTAAAGATGTTATAATTAAATGTGACATGGCTATTGGAGCAAAAGGTGATAACGCTCACTCCCAGCATTGCTAGTTCCTGGACAGATACAGACAGATAAATCACAGAGTATTTTTGAACTATATTAACTTATGTTGTGCGGACTATGATTCTTGCATGTAGTCAGTAAGGGTCTAGTATTTGTACGATGGACCTTATGTATTTTAGCTTTTCATAAAATGCAAATGAAATAATAGATCTCCAGTTAAGAGCTTTTAATATCTTGAAACTGAAACTTAGTGTTACAAACTTATTATCATTATATGTTGTCAATGTTACAATTCAACAAATTAAAATCTCTTGATTTTATGTTTTTTGGTCTGATGACATTTGTTTTGTTTTTGGTTTTTGGCTATGGACACGCCCTCATACCGAATCCCATTTATGACCTTGCAAGATCTCTCAGCATAATGAGTCATTCGGAAGTGATCTTCCTTCTACAGGTTGGCGGGGGCACAGGGACGAACGAATCATCTTTTACCACCTACAGTACAAACATTACAGGTTTGAACATTTGATGCCTCTCTTCTTTCTTTCCTTTTCTCTTTTACTTGTAAGCTGCTAAAAAAGAAGAAACGGAAGGGCTCTTTCATTAGCTATGGCCATCAGTACCTCTACAAGCGAAATTTACAAATATACTGCCGCAGCTCTGTGTTAATAGGAACAAGATGCCAGAGACTGAACAAAGATAGGGAAATTAAGAATGATACAAATATGTAGTCATAAACGTATTTGAATACTGTGCTCGTAGTGCTCTTCAAAAGTTTCTCTCTGCGTGGAGAAAATTTCTTCCATCTGTTAGACAGAAAAAAGAACTATTCCAATAAAAATTTGAAAATAGCAAATAAGAGAAGATAGGGAAGTAAAGGAGGAATAAAATAACTTACATGAATCTGCAGCTGCTGGTGATCCTCTTCTTCTGCTTCCTTGAATGCTGCAATGAACCGCATTACCAAATAGAGTGGCAGAAGGATTCCACTGGCTCTCAGTAGGAACACCTGTGAAATAGACATGATCTTCACTATTTTGACTCAGGTACATTTATATTTTATTCTTGCTTACATTTATTTATTTATTAATAATTCAGTTTTTAGATTTTGTCCTATAGATACTATGTGCATGCTCAATGCTCAACTTAGTCTTGGTACTTACAGCGAGAATGGTGAATGCATAATGATCCTCCCCAGCCGTCATTACACCAACGAGGTTTCTCACGAACAAGATGACAATGAACTGAAAACAAATCAAATCATTAGTTACAACAGAGCCCAACTGGCTTATAATGTGACTCGTCGTCTAACATACAATGATGGCGACCGATCGGAAGTACGATGCGCAAAGGCTGGACGCCGGCGAGCACTCAGCATAGTCGGAATCTGCATCCTCAACGACAGAAACAAACTCTGGGTTCTGAGGGTCGTAATTGATCCTTGGAACTTCCAAGCTTCCTCTGCCAAGAATGAATGCAGCTGCTTAACTAGCAATCATACGAAGGTAATTGATTACTGCTGTGCTGTGTGGTGTGCATATGCATCTCAACTAAGAATGTGCTCATTACTTTTTTGAGTAATGATACGTACAATGAAAATGAATGTCTCAGTGAAAATTTTGACCGTCAATTGACGACACGTTCGACGTCCGATTGCTGGTCGGACACTACCGGTGGCTTTCGGCCGCCGCCTCGAACCAAACTATATCCTGGGAGGCACGGTGAATCCGTTGGGGATCGTCGCAATTGCGATCTCACATTATTCACCGTCGATTTCGACGAGTTCTTCGTTGCCGTCGATCTTGACGGGTTCACCGTCCTCCCAAGGTATAGTTTGATTCAGGTCGGTGATCAGAGACCGCTGGTAGTGTCTGATCGGCGATCGGACGTCGGACGTGCCGTCGAATGACGATCAAAATTTTCACTTAGACATTTACTTTCATTGTGCGTATCATTTCTCTTATTTTTTTCAGCTCCACTATATCCATAATTGAAAGCAGAGGAGTAGGTTGGAACATGGGAGAATGCTGCAAACACATGAAGAGTCGCAGAGGTATGGGCCAGTAGGCCACCCACAATTAACCAAGCAAAGACTTCAAATTCAAAAAGAAAGAAAAAAAATTTTTGCTCAGCAGTCGGCTCCAATGGAACAGGACATGAAGGGGGAGGCCCAAGAAATGTAATACTGAAAAAGAAAAAGGGGAAAAAATTGACAGCGAGGTGAAGAGAGTTTAGTTACCTGATCGTCACTTCCACATCCACCAAGGCCTTCTTCTGATTGATGGTGTATCCAGGTTCAAAATTCTGCAGAAAAACATCTTATTCTTCATGAATCTGTTTATGAATCCATTAATCTCGAAGAAAATAAACATGCGATTCTTGAGCAGGGGCATGGGCCATGAAATGGAGAAGAGGAAATCATATCGATGATCGATCGAACTAGCAGCAAGCAGGAACACTAACCTGACGGCAAATCTCGCAAACGACGCTTCCCTTCTCGTCGCACCATCTCTGAATGCATTCCCTGTGAGCAAACTGGAATCGAAAGCACAAAATCAGAGCTTGACGCACAAACCGCCATCGCGATCGCGCGAGAAGACGAGAAGAGAAGAAAAGGCCTGACCTTGAGCGTGCCGGAGCAAGCGCATGGGGATTCCATGGTGGTCGACCGCTCTTCCTCTTCCTCATGGCAAATCCTGCAGAGGCACACGGAAGCAGCAGCAGCAGCAGCAGCAGCAGCAGAACAAACGGAATCCTGTTGATGAAGATGATCATGATCATCTATCAGACATCTCATCTCTCCTCGATCTGCAAACTCCATCTCCCTTTTTTTTTCAGTAAATTAAATCGGTAATCCGTTCGTGGTGCTTGAAGATATAAATAAGAAGAGAGTCTCGTGTTGTTGGTCTACGGTTGGAACTTGGATTTGGATTGATAAACAGTTGAGAGTCTGACCACCAAAGTTGAAATTGAAATGTTCCAAGTTGAATTGTTCTCCCTCCCTCCCTGGATATGCAGAGAGAAAGACATGTGTTTGATCCCTGATCCCGGCTTAGTTCACGGGTGGCTTGGCCGGCCAACTTGGTGCCACGTCATGGCAGGAGAGAGATAGGGGTCCCCGAGGACTCAGTGAATCATGGGGCCCACGTAGGCGATCGAGCCGATAGAAGCTGGCCCGGTCCAACATGCTCAAAGACATCAAGGAGCCAACCCTAACTCGAATACGCACGATGTTAACAGAGGCCCAAGGGATGAGCTGAAGAAGTCTCGACACGAGGAGTTTCCGACCCGGGGAATCTTTGAACTCCCCCCCAGTTGCCCGACCCTGGATTGGGTCGGGCGAACCGATCCCGAGTGCCCTCTTGACTCGAGCTTCTCTAGCTTAGCTACTCAATCGTATGACCCGGGAGCAGACGGATTGATTGCTGCAGAGTCCAATATCACTCAGGCCATTCGGTCGGGAAACTGTCTCGGGATCCATCTTTCCTTCAGCCATACCTACTCTCTGAAAGCACACTAGCAGAAGGTGGTACGGGGTCGGTGCGAAGCTGACACATCTCAGGCCCAAATTGCGGATATCTTGCTGACACCGTGATCCCCCTGCCACCCCGTACCACGACCACCTGCGTTTGTGTCAGGCCGAGCGGCGCCTAGCGACGCACATCATTGAGTCTGCAACGCTCCTTGCCTTATTTGGGCATGCAGCGCCTCACTCTGCCAATACTGGCCACACCCTGCCATGCTCTCGCCTACGACATGGAATGGCAGATTGGGCAGAAGTTGCCGGCTCCCCCGACTATATAAGTCTCTCCGCTCCCCATCGCACAGGTACGCACAATAGTGTTTTTTACTGTTCTATTGCTTTTGCTCTTCCACCACCGAGGATTGACTTGATCGTCGGAGTGTCTTGCCGAGGATTTTTCCCGTCGAGTTCGCTAACGGTCTTTTCCTTGCAGATCAACCACGTTATTCTTGGGAGTCCACCTCACTTCGCAACAGTATCAATCCCCAATGCTGTTTCTTATTCAAGGGTGGGCTATCTAACTTCAACCATCCAATATATTCTGAAAATTCCAATTCAAAATAGACTCGATTCATGCTCACCGATGCCTTAGTCGCGGTCGATCGAACCAGTTTAGAGTTTTGGGAATGTGTGACCTATCAATTCATCGTCTTAAAAAAAATGCATATGATTAAGTATTCCAATTTATATTTTGTTCAGCTTAGGACAAAATAATTTCGTAGGGTTTGGGGCGTTAAATGGCTGCCATTTGCAACCGCATGTCTACCACGACGTTGAACTCGCGACTTTATGCCTGGACGGTTCGGTTAATTAATTAATCAAATAATTAGTTTGAAAAAGTCCCTTAATATATCCTGCCCTATATATTAATTAACTTCCTTAATCAAAATTCAAACTCGATTCGACACGAAATCCAGTCGCCGCCGTGACGTGGGATACAACGTCTTAGTCAACGCCACATTTTTCTTATTATAAAATTTCACCACGTGGCGGCAATAAAAGCAATAAAAAAAGGATTAATTTCAATGGTGACAGATTAGGACGAATGGAAAAGATAACGTTCAATGGCAGAATTAATGCCCTATATTGAATTTTTTAAGTTTAATGATCGATTTTAATCTTGATGGGTTTATAAATAATTAATCTAAAAATATTAAATTAATAGATCGTCGAATACTTTTCAATTTATATTAATGATTGATAAAAAAATTTTATGAGACTCAATCGATCACCCTTATAATTAATTGGCCTAAGCTAGATACACCAACTAAAAATATCTGCACATAAAGAAAGATTTCTCAATTGAACTTCTTGGCTTGTGTTTAATTTGCTTTAAAATCGTGTTGTTTGTTGACCATGAAGAAAAGCCTAATATGAACATCACCGAGCCAAATTAATATTCTGTCTTAAAGTAATAATGATAATGATGACGACGACCGTGATGTTTTATATTTCAGTTAGATTTTTGGATTTTTTTTAATATTTGGGATTTTAAATTTTTATTATATTTCCAATGTTTCATTCCCTATTGGCAACAAGCGATTCACTCATCCTATGATCAACACGGAGAAGGTAAATCACGGGGGCTATTAGTCTAGATGCTGTGGCTAGTGCGTGGAGAGGATGGACACATGACTTTGTCAGGATTTGACTCCTAAATCTCATATTGGTAACACCCACGTATTAATCATCAATGATCAATCCATCATGTGGAAACCTAATGTCTCATTCCCTGCTTCTTCTTAACCTACTCTCATTTATGTTAGTTAGGATCTATAATATTATTCTTCAATTTTGTCGAGACCTTCGTTTAACAATGTAAACCATTTGATACTGAGTGATACAAATGATCGATTAATCTATTTTCTACTATTAGTGGTAACTTGCAACGGAAACTTCAATTCATATATTTAATATAGTTATTATAAATTGTAAGTTTTACATTCAATCATATAGTAGTGATGTTTTTTTTTTTGAATTATATATATGTTCATGTCTAAGATTGAGGACGTGTGAACTACTTAGTGGGATGTCTTCAAGATTGATTGGTATATATATGATGATGATGGTATGGTGAGAAATGATCTCCTAGGGTATTTGCAAAACTCGATGAGAATTAGAATGGATCAAGATGACTCTTGACTCAGCCACTCAAGAACAGGAGCAACTGAGTCTCAAGGAGTTAGGAGCGATTAAGTCAAAATCTCAATCCTAGATGGGATTTGGTGAACCCAACCTAAATGCGTCCCAATTCGTCCGGACTTGACCTTGAGTGCTATTGGACCACCAAACTCGGTCTTGACTTACAATTCAACTTGACTTTTAACTATCCCTCTTGACTTCTGACAATTCCGATCAGGCCGCATGACGCGTGTAGACAGACTATCCAACCATACCAATATGTTTGTTATAATTTGATTGTTAAGAGTTTTTATATATAAATTTTAATTCTTACAAATTTCATTTTACAGTATACTTTTATGAACATGAATACGTAGCGAAATCAATGGAAAAAAAAAATCTAAAATCCTCAATGTTTAAAGATCTAAATTCTTCAAAACCACAGACCAAAATGAGAATAACAATATTGCCTAGAGAAGAATGAGAGAGGATGAATTCATAGACGCAGACGATTTCTAACGATGCCTATAACTTTGTATGATTAATTCCCTTAAATAACAGAGAGGATAAAGGGGAAAAAAAGTTTCTGATGAGTATGCATAAAAATCCATTTCGTGAGAAAAAAAGTTTATATATAAAGTTTCCGTGCCCATTACTTTTGCACCGCCCAATGTGCCTGGCGGGGCCTCTTTTCTTTTAAAATCTTCTTTAGCCTTTCAGGCAACATATTTTATTGCACTAGCTAGTTAGTATTGCATGCTGATTCCAAGCACGAAGAGAACGTGAATGTGAAATTCAATATAAATGACGTGATTTTTTTCTCTTCGTGAATGTGAAATTCAATATAAATGACGTGATTTTTTTGTATTTTTTGATTGTCGACTGGATATCGACAGTAGCCTCTGCCCGCTCATGTCCCAAACCAAACTATATTTTGAAGGACATAGTAAACCCATCAAAAATCATTATAATTAGAATACCATATTATTAAGAGAAAATTATCCTAAACTCCCTGCATGTAAACTTAGCTTTCTCCTCAGTCCCTGAGTCAGAAATAATTTATTTCTACTCCCTATATGCAATGTTTCATGTGTTTTAACTACAAATTTATCGAATTACCCCTCAATTTTTTTAGCTACAAAAAGTCTGAAATCAAGTATAATTCTTTCTAAATTCAGCATCATTGAACTAAAATTCAGTATATTTTATATCAAATTAAGTATGACCTAATCAATTCATCATATGCTAATCAGATATGAACTCCTAATCAATTAATCCGGTGGAAAAAGAATTATGCTCAATTTTATAGAACATATACTAAATTTTAATTGAAATATACTGAATTTAGGAAAAATTATACTTCGTCCTAGACTTTTTATACGTATAAAAAGTGTGATACTTAATTTGATAGAAAATATACTAGATTTTTATTATATGATACTGAATTTAGGAGGAACTATACCTCATTTTGTACTTTTTGTACTTAAAAATAATAAAGACAATTTGGTATGTACTCTTAATCAATTGGTCCCGTGAAAAAAGAATTATGCTCAATTTAATAGAAAATATACTAAATTCTAGTTGAAATAATATACTAAATTTAGGAAAAAATTATACTTCTTCCTGAAATTTTTATACGTATAAAAAGTTTGGTATTTGATTTGATAGAAAATATACTAGATTTTAATTATATGATACTGAATTTAGGAAGAATTATACCTCATTTTGGACTTTTTATACCTAAAAATAATAAAGATAATTAGGTAAAATAATATTTATTAGTGAGCTGAAACAAATAAAATTTTACATGTAGAAAGTGGAAATGAACTTTTTCTGACATAGAGATTGAGGATAAAATTTAAAATTCAATTAGAAATTTAAAAGTTCAATTGGAAATTTATAGGTAATTTACAATATTATTAGTAAATTTTCTTAAACTCCCCACTTCTAAACTTACATTTGCATGCAATCCCTACCCAAACTTTTATTTGCATGCAATCCCTGATGGGATTGACAAGACAGCTTTGTGAGTATTATTTGAAGAAAGTTGAGTATAAAAGTTAGAAAATTGAGTATATAAGGTTACATCCACCACATCAAGAAACTGCATACTCAATTTTCACTATTTTATACTCACTTTTCACTCTTTTATATCCATTTTTCACTGATGTATACTCAATTTTCACTCTTTTATACTCAATCCATTAGGAAAACACAAAAAAACCTCAAATGGGGACGGAAAGCAAAATTTGACTTGCCATAAGAGATTTAAAATAAATTTACCGATAAAGATTGTATATCATTTTTGGAGCATGAATACGCAGCTTTTTATCAAAGTCAGCTTGCATTGTCCGATGCAGAAAGAGAGCGAGATCTGTCATATATTTCAGTAAACTAATCGATTTCAAGTACCAACGTTACCTGGAATTCCGCTACTCGATCTACCCAGCTAAACAGATCTACAGATACAAATTAATTAAGGACTCGCTTTAATTCTTACATTTTATTGATCGATCGATTCGATCCATAATTATTCCAATAACAATTAATTGACTAAATGTAACTGAAATTGAGAATTATACGGCCCTAGCTGCTTCTCTAGCTGCATGGGAGTAGACAGACAAATTAAGATCAGGTTTCTCCTACAAGAAGAAGGAGAAGAGTAGCAGTGATAGTGAGGAGGGGAGAATGGAAGAAAAGCAGAGCTCCCGAGCGGAGGCGGCGGCGGCCGAAGAGTAGTCGGAGGGAGAGGGAGGATTGTAATAGTAAAACGGGAAGTACGGCACGAACGGGTTGGGCGGCGGCGGCGCGCCGTAGTAGACGTTGGTCGGCGGGGAGTAGTAGTAGTAGCCGCCATTGCCGCCGCCGCCGGGGGGAGGCGGGGGAGGGGAGTAGTAGTTGAAGGCGCCCGGGGTGTCTGGCGGCGGCGGAGGAGGGCACTCGGATGTGGTCGGCGAAGGAGGCGGCGGCGGGGAGGCGATGGGTTGGCAGGGGTTGTCGCAGGAGGCGCACATTGTGCAGGAGGTGCCGTCTCTGACCACGACTCTGCCCGCCGAGATCGCCACCGGCGAAGAGACAGCAAGTAGAAGAAGGAGGAGGAGGAGGAGGAGGAGGGAGATCGACGCAGCGGAAACCGCCATGGCGGACGGAGACGCGGAAGGATCGTTTGATAGATTTGGGGAGCGATCGAGCCCGTATTTAGCTCTGTGCTTCGGCTGAGGTGGGTTGACTTGGGGGAGGGCACGTGTGGCATCGATTCGGAGGGGCTGGAGGCGGGCGTGGCACGTGTGGAATTAAGCGAGGGCAACTCACACGCGTGAACAGGACAACCCAGACGCTTGAAAGCTAAGTATAGATGCGTGGGCTTTCAGAGACCTAACTGAGATGATAAATAATTGATAGTTACTATTAACGATTTTAAATTTGAGCCGTGAGATTAGTAGGATATAAATTTTTATGAGCTATGATATATAGTATAAAATTATAACGTAAAATTTAATGTAATGACGTGGTACTTTTTGTGTACACGTTTGATTGTCACTTAGACATCGACGGCGGCCTCCGGCCGTCGTCCCGAATAAAATTATAATTTGGGGGCACAGTAAATCCGTTGAGGATCGCTGCAATTGAAGTGTCATGCCATTCACGTTGAATTTTACGTTGAAAATTCACGTTGTCTATCATTTTTGAATTTTTATATGCTATATAAAATTTTTCTCTTCTTCGATTTCTTATTTTTCAGTAGCGTTTTGAAAATCGGATCGGTCGGTCGGACGATTGAATCGGGAATCGATCAGATTTTCGATCCTAGTTGATTCTAAAAATCGACTGTTCAAGAACCGAGTACGAACCGTTCTGAACCGGCCGGGAACCGGTAAATCAGGCAAATAGAAAAAATTAGACAAATCGGCTTGGTTTATTTTATTTTTCATTTTTTTATTTTTCTCCCTTTTGAATTTTTTGCTTTCTTATTGAAAATTAAAAAAAGAAAAATAAAATCTCAAAATCCTAATTTTCTTTCACTTAAAATCCAAAATAAATAAACTTACTATTTGCTTGAACCCAATAATTTTAAATTTGAATTTTTCTTTGAAATTAATCTTTTTTTCAAGAATATCGTGCTGAGTTCCTACCAAAAACATATTACGTGCTCGACTTAGTTGATCCAATCTTAAAAAAATAGTTGAACAAGTTGTTAGTTTTATATATTATATAAATATATATTTTATTATATATCGGTTATATTTTAGTTGGACTCCTGATTAAATCGGTTGAACTTCTGAATCTTTGAATTTTGTCACGATAGATTTGATATCCGATTTGATTTTTAAAATTTTATTTTTAGTTATCATAATTTATTTTCACTTTGAGACGAATTAATGGAGTCTTGGGATGAACTTTTGATCCTTTGCCATTAAGTATAGATGCGTGGACCCTACGCAAAGGAGGTGTCGACAGCATTGACTTAATGATTAAGTTGAGGAATTCGGTTGGGAGTGCTGAAGGAGTACTGGTAAGGCTTGGCAACTGACGAGCAAATTTTAAAGCAAACTTCTACTTTCTTTCTGCGGTTCATTTGGGGAACCTTTTTCAGGTTTACTTCTCGATAAAAAAATAAAAAAATCAGAAGAAGAAGAAAATGAGATTTACTTCTATATCAAATGTTCACTTATATGCTAAAAATATTTTAAATAGATTTATTTCTGTTTTAAGTTTTTATACCTAATAAGTCATTCCACTCTTGTTATTATATATATGTTTTTGCAAATCCATTTGGGCCTTTATTCTTCTAAAACAGGTCCAAATTATAGTGAGTCTTTTAGAATTTTTTAAATTTTAAAATGCAGCTTTTTAAATTATCATGTTAACAAATAATCCAATACCTCAGAATCAAGAGGGCACACATACTCATCCAATTTGGATGCTCCTCTCGATGTGGATGATTGCGAAGTTCATACTCGCCCAATGGGACAAAAGATAGTAAAAAGGAAGGGCAAATCTAAAACTAGACATTGATAATATGGAATTCGATAATAGGTGGAAAAAAATAAAATAATTACAAATAGAGCGAATTGAGATGCAAAAGTACGAGATGATAATGAAGGAGTATGAAATATTTACGAAGGGCACTAATAGGATGATAGAAGATCAACTTAAGTTATAATTAAAATTTTTGATAATGTTAAAAAGAGATATAATATGTAATGGATGTTTTAAAGATGATGGTTAAAAATTTTGTTATTTTTTATTTTATTTATGTAATTTATTTTTATATATATTAATGTTATTTATATTGAAATGAGATTTCTAAAACAAGGAGAAATAGTTTGGATGTGAGCATTAGAATAGTGTAAGCATCTGGATGGACACATATTTGATTTAAACTTTCATCACAGTACTATGTGCATTAGAAAAACAAAGTGAACATTGGGTGAGTTTTAGGATAATTATCACAACTAAATAGTCGCTTTAAAAATAGTTGATTTAAAAATAACCGATACAAGCTAGTCATTATAAAATTGGTCACTATAAGAGTAGCCGTATAAAACTAGCCGGTTTAAAAATAGTCATTACAAATTAATCGTTATAAAATAACTATTATAAACTGGCTATTATAAAACTAGTTATTACAAATGTTTCTATATGTTCATGTACAGAAGCTAAAATCCTCTATTCTACCAATATGCCGCAACTGTCATTTAATTTGACTCTTAGATGTATAGTTAACTACTTGAAGGGCCTAACTGTTGTATCATTATCCGGGCTAACATTGTCTTCTTGAACCATATTGATAGTATTCATTTATTTCAAATATCTTATGATTCCAATCGCTCTAAGCGTTCTATTCTTCGCGATTAGTGGAGAAAATTTTGGCGGATTGCAAATGATGAGTTGGATCAAATGACGATGATGCTACTTGAGCATGAGGAAATGAAAATTCTGGCAGCTCAAAGTTCTTCCGACAGAACTCATAGAAGGTATTTAAATCGAGATCGTGAAATCGGACATGATTACCTCTTGAATGATTACTTCTTTGACCCAATGAAGTATTCCGACAACGAGTTTGAATGCTAAGAGGGTTATTCCATAACATAGTCAATGTCTTGCGAAATCATTCAGAATATTTTGAATGGAGGGTTGATGTAGCGAGAAGACATGGTTTGTCACCCCTTCAGAAATGCATGATCGTTATTCGTCAATGGGCGTATGGATCCCCTGCCGACATTTATGATTAGTATCAATGAATGGGTGAAACAACTGCTCTATATTGCTTGGTTAACTGCTCTATATTGCTTGGCCGACTTCTATCGATGTGTGATTGAAGTATTTAAAACACAATACTTAAGAAGACCTAATATTTCTGACATCTAATATTTGCTTGAAATGAATGAACAAAGACACGACTTCCTTGACATGTTAGTAGGCTTGATTCTATGCAGTGGGAATGGAGAAATTAACCTGTTGCTAGGAATTAAAGGCTAGTTTCCTCGATCCGATCATAGGGTCCCAATAATTGCACTAGAAGCAGTTGCATTTGCAGACTTATGGATATGACACGCTTTTTATGGAATCACAGGGTCATGTAATAATACCAATATGCTTAACAAATCACCTTTATTCAATAACGTTCTATAAGGAAATGAACTGGAGGTTAATTTTACAACAAATGACACATAATATACAAAAGAGTACTATTTAACTGATGATATTTATCCAGAATTGACTACTTTCGTCAAAAGCTTTCCATACCCCTGATTCCAAGAGGTGAAAGATGTTCAAGCAAAGACAAGAAGCTACAAAAAGGGACGTCAAACGAGCATTTAGGGTGCTCCAATCTCATTAGGCAATAATCAGAGGTCTAGGACGATTTTGGTACAAGAATAACTTGAAGGATATCATATATACATATATTATTTTGCACAACATAATTATTGAGGATAAGGGGATGCAATAATTAATTGGTCAACGATGATGAAGATCCTCCGACACAGATATTTCAGGGCTCTATCCAAGAATTTCAAGAATACTTTTGGAGAAACTACAAGCTACGTGATAATCAAGTACATCATCAGCTTCAAGTCAACTTAGTTCGGCATATTTCAACTCGCTATGATTGTGAATAAAAGATTATTTTTTATAATTTATTTGTAATAATTTATTATTTAATGGTGTACATCTTCTTTTTAAATTTACAAATTTTCAATATTATTTTTTTAACAAATTTTGTGATATAAGAGTCACCCATTAACAAATAATTGAGGGTATTTTTTTAGATATGTGAATTATTGAGTGTGAGACCCATAAAAAAATTGTAAGGAGATTTTTGTTATAGTGAAGAGAATAATGAGATTTTTTATTTTTGATATGCCAATGATGTGACACATAAAAATATAAAAATCTATGATTTTTTTTTTTCCATTAGGCATGTCTTACTTCTCTATAAAGAAGAAGAAAAAGAGTTTTACTTCTCGATCAAATGTTCACTTATATGTGAAATATATTTTAAATAGAAAGAAAAAAGGTTGCACTTCATGGTTACGGTGGCAGAAGGTTGTATTAGTTTTATTAGGACTATTTCATGATTATGACATTAATTTCTTCCTTAATAACTCACTCACAATAAGAATATTCATTGTACTGTGTAAGTTTTGGTATGATTAAATGTAATGATTGTTTTTCCTTTTTCTTTTTCTGTCTCTTTTAGTGGGGAAAAAAAATTTGAAGAGGGGAAACTGAGACTACCCAAAAGGAGAAAGACATTTTCATCCTAAACAAGATAAAGTTGGCTACATCTCTCAACATACTTCATAGTGGGTTTGATATATCTCAATCATGATTAACATCCTCTAGCTAGGGTTCTCATTAACTATAAATTTATATCCCTAACTTTTACATATGAGATTGATTTATAGTGAACTATTATATTTTTTCTAGGTGAGTTTAAATGTAGACAATTTTTATTTATTTTTTTAAATTTTCTTGAAAGGCAATATGGTAGTGGACTAGTGGTGATATGTTTTCCCCTTAAGAAGCACATTAAGAGGTTAGTTGAACATTTCACACTTGTCAAAATATAACCAGTAGAAGTAAAGAACATTGCTTCCTTGTCTCGACATACTTTATGACATGTTAGAGGGTGGTTGAAGTGGGTTTCCTACAACTTTTTATCATTGGCATCCATCAGTTTTTATTTTATGTAGTAACTATGTCTTCCGGAAGTGAACGACGGGAGAAATTATCAAAGCGCAGCCCACGACGATGATAACGGAGAAAAGATGTCGACGCTTATAAAATTAACACGAACGTAAAGGGGATGCACCGGGAGAAGTTTCGATGGAATCCTCTCTGACACTAAAGTCAGAACTCCTTTTTTTGAGAAAAGCGAGGAATCAAAGTATTCTAATTCTGAAAAGTTTATCCCCTTTACCTAGGTGCCGAAGTATCTTATATACCTGACGTTTTTCTCCCACGTTTCCCCACCTCCTCCTCCTCATTTCTTAGTCATCAGTTACTTGACAGTTGTTCTCTTCTGGTAACGACTACCGCGACTATTAAGACCCTAATTATCATGCGTTGCAAGCAATAATTACCTGCTGACCTTCCGGTTCTAGAAAGAGGGGAGAGTACTTAAAGCTTCGCTTTTTTATCCTTACGCTACTCTTTGGGCTCCACTCTCCCGAGTCAGTCTCGGAGTCTTGTCTATTGGGTTGACCTCGAGGGCCTTCCTCGTTCTCCCGAGATAGTCTCGGGAGCTTGATCCCCGGTCTAACCCATTGTTGTAAAAGTCGGCCTAGGCGCCGCCTAGGCGCTAGGCGGCACCCTACCGTGGTGCCGCCTAGCGCCGCCTAGCACCGCCTAGGCGCTAGGCGGTAGTCCTCCACCCGACTACCGCCTAGCGATTTTTACAACCTTGGACTCTGACCTTGGGGGACTTCCTCATTCTCCTGAGATAGTCTCGGGAGCTTGATCCCCATCTGACCTCAGGTCACTAGTTTGATAGACCCTGCCACGTAGCTTTCCTGTGCCACGTGTCTCCCCTGATTGCCCATCCCTGTCACTATGGATTTATATCACTATCTTTTGTATACAATTTTTATCTACAATGGAATTCCTTAGTTTTCTTTACTTGAGTAAGTTTCAGTGCAAATGAGAACCTTTGATATTTCTTCCCTTCAAGTTGATTGAGATTTAGTTTGTACACAACTCATATTTTGCCCATGTACCTACAAGAAACACATGTCCTCAATCACTTGTTATAAAAAAGATGATTTCTCACCGCCTATTCTTAGATTATATATACGAAGAGAGATAAATAACAGAGTTAGTTTATAGCCGACTATAAAGTGGCTACGAGGTTAGAGGAGTTTAGGTATACGCCAGTAAAATTTAACCCCTTGCCCTATTGTTACACTCTCTAGCCAATTTAACATCCTATGGAGACTCCTCAAACCTCTTTCTAGTGATGATGGGGCATCAGGTGGTGGAAAAAGGTGATTCGCTTGTTTCCAATATTCTCGTCGATCCGTTCCAGGGCCAACATGGAGGAGGTAAATCATGGAGGTTACTAGCCCGAATACTATAGCTAGCTTCTAAGGAAGGCGGACACACTGACTTTGTCATATTTTGACCCTCAGACCTCAAAGTGACAATACTCATATTCTAACCATCAGTCCATCCGGTGGAGATATGATGAGGCATTAAAGTGTGAGAACAAGCTAGCACTCATTAAAATTGATTGATAAGATCTTGATGGTTTGGCTAGTGAGAGTGAATGTGAAATCATTTAATTTGTGTAACTAATCATGTCAAGTATAATCATGTAGAATAACTATATAGTTCATTCGGGATGGACAGTTGATTAGTATATGAATTATTGTTATTATGAGATCTGAGAATCGATTTCTGGCTAGTAATAAGGTTCTTACCTGATTATTGCTTGGGCTATTAGTTATCCATGATTTATCTCCATTCATAATAATTTGGTGACAAGTTATAAGGAACATCTGTGATGAACATTATTAATATTTTTGCCATCATGTAAGAATAAAAGTAAAAAAATATAAGACTATGTGATCTATAATATATCTAGTGCATCATTTTTAAATTACTCTACTAGTTCTAGCCCTTTGCAAAAGGAAATGACGCAGGTTTCTACAACTTCTAACTAATGGAATTTCGTTCAAATTGATTACGTGCGACAACAAAATGCTCCGTAATCGATTACGAGTCATTTTGTGAGAAAACAAAATGCTCCGTAATCAATTGGTCAATCATTTATAAGTCATTTTGTACGACACAGAAAGCTCCCTAATCGATTAGTCAATCGATTAGGGCATTGCTTAATCAATTGTTTAATCGATTGGGACATATTCCTCACTTGAACAAAATGGTCCTGAATCGATTGCTTGATCGATTAAAGAGACCATCGATCAGTGCATGCTCCCAATCGATTGAAGTTCAAAATAACGTAATCACAGCCGTTCATCTGAGATCCGTACTATTCAATGACTATATGATAATCGATTGGAGCTTTCACCAATCGATTAGTGACGCCAAAATGGAAGCAGAGAAGTTGTTTAAAAGCAGGTGGCGAAACAGAAAAGGTATCACACGGTTACATTGCGCATTCTGATCATCTGTGTGCTCAAGTCCTCTGCTCAAGCTCTCAACACCATCTTCAAGTAACCAAGAGAAGGGAATTCAAGCTAAAAATTGTAATATTTCTCTTCTTCTTCACCGTGTTGTTCTTTACTTGAGAGCTTTCAAGGTTGCTGCAAAAGGGTTTCTCCACCTTCAGTGTTATTCCAAGAAAGTGGTTTTATAGTGGAATCTATGATCGCTGGTGTAGACCCTTGGATTAGTCACCTCAAGGAAGTGGAGACCATGTAAATCAAAATGTTAGCATTGTATTTGGGTATTTAGCTTCTAGTTTCCGATGTGAAGAAAAAGAACCAACTTGAAGCGAGCTATTCACCCTCCCCCCCCTCTAGCTCTACCGGTCCTAACAAGTGGTATCAGAGCAAGGTTGCTTCGGAGAACTCACAGCCAAAGAATCAAGTGTTTGAGCTGCGAGGATGTATTTGAAAGAGGGTCACAACACTACACGACCACCCTACTATAAAGGGAAAATCGTCGGGCGGAGATGGCTTGCGAAGAAGAAAAAAAAGGATTTTTAATAAGTGGAGTTGATTTTGTAAATAGGCCCTCCAAATCCCGATAATTCCAATCCCACCCTTAATTTAGGGGTTTATGCGTTTAAATCGTCGGATTTTTTTATATTTAACACGTCCCATTTATTGGGAGGAATTTTGCAATACACACAAAAAAAGAATTACACTTTTGTCGATGCTCGATCAAAGGTCATATACGTAAAAATATAAACTTAATTACCGCTCACATATAGCAATTAGTTTCTTTATTAATTGTATATTAGATATTAATAACATTTTTTTACATAAGATGAAATCACTAATCGAGTTGCTCAAGCGTTTCAGCCTACTATAGAGGGAGAGGAGTTACAAACTTTATCAGATGATGTACTAGATATATATTATGATGCTATCATTGGAAGGAAAAAGAAATCCCTCTGCGGCCTTGGCTCCTAGGCAAAAGTTGTATATAATCGTGTGATGACTCCAGGGCTCGAGTGTTGTCCTAGTTTTTCATCTACTAGAGTGGAAGCATTAGAATAGGAAAATAAGAGCAGCTGGTAGAAGATTAATTGAGTTAATACGTTAATTGAGCTACAAATGCAAGAATTTATAATCGATGAAGTCTAAACTTTCAAACGTTACATCGTTTTGACTCATAGGAAATTCAAGATTACCCGTACTCTCCTAATAAATAGCTCATAATAACAATAATTTTTCTGAGGTGTTTTAACCTTCAACTTAATTTTTTTTTTATTTTGTTACTCATAAAACATGGAAAATGATTTTGTTAATTTTGATACTAGCTACGGAGTTTCAATTCCGTCATTATATTTAGCGACAGACTTTTAATGTCGTCGCTAATTATAACAACGGAAATTAAATTCCGTCGCTATTAGTAATATCAATTACAGTTGTTAATTAATCGTTAATCTCCTTGGAGTGTGTAAGTCAAATCTGGTTTTCTTACTCATGACATGTTTGTATAGGAGCCTCACAATATATGAGAGATTTAGTTGGAACGTTTGCTACGTTGGACGGAGGGTTGTGGAAAGTTGGATACAATATATAAATAATATGCATAATTGCTAGAAAGTGACACCAACGATGGTAATTTGAGTTGAACGTTCCTCGATCGTCACCTGTGGCTGCATTAATTGAATGTTTCGTACACCAATGGGATCGAGGAGAATCACTAACTCTTTTGTTTTTTTTGTTGGGATTCAACGTGCGTATACGTACAGACATAGTCGTCTTGTGAACTAAGATCCAGATACACACACACATTAAGCTTCTTAATTAACCTTTCACTCTTCTTCAATTGCAGCAGGAAGTGTACAACAGTACAAACCTTGCCTGTTTCAGGGCCAGCCCCGTTGCAATAATGGTTTTGAACTCTTTGAAATTTAGATACATCCTGTACGTTGACACAAACTTCTAATTTACGGAAACCGCATGCCCCTATCTTCCCTTCAACTGCATGCCCCATGGCTAGCAGAAAAAGGACCACCTAAACCTAACATTTCTGTGTCAATTAACACTTGTGTACGCTTCTTGCATATTTTTCCTATTCGGAATTTTTAAAATACAGAATTTTTTTATTCGGGATTCGAAATCAAACTGTAGTAATAGTTGCAAAAAGGTGGAACCGTCACCTTAGCGGCCCCGTGGTCTCGGCCCCATAAGTATCCAGAGGGGGTAAATCACGATTTTTACTGATGGGGTAAAACGCCTAGGGCTAAGAGGATTTAAGCCAGCAGACTAGGTTTTTACTCCGTGTGTGACTGGCGACTCTCGAATCTGAAATCTCCGTTGCAAGCAGCCAAACGCCTTACCAACCGAGCCAGCCCGTGGGGGCAAAAATTGGATGGATAAACTTTTTATAGTGACTAGCCACATCCGTCGAAACGGTCCCCTTATCGAAAACCCCTTTCCGGGATTTCTGGAGGCAAACTGTAGTAGTAGTAGTTGTCGTCGTCATCGTCACGTGTGCGTATTTCAGAAATTTACATTTATTATCAAGAAATCTGTAACAGTCAACTTTAATTCTGATCCCAATTCTACCGTTTAAGTAGATTCTTATCGGAACCATTGAAGATTTTATTACTATTTTTTTAATTCTCGTTTTTATGGTATTTAAGATAATTATGGTAGTTTTGATATTTATGGGTGCCTGTTTATCTAAATCAATACCCTGTTTTATTAATTTCAATATATATATATATATATATAGAAAGATCTATTTCATTTTTCTACAGGATTTAAATTGAGGTTTATATTATAAAATTATTTTTCTTTTCTTAGTTTCAGAATTTAGAATTCATATAAGCATATAAGAATAATGATAGCTCAAGAGAAAAATTCATGTAAAATCTCAAAGAATGATGTGGCAGTCAATATATACATGTCCAATTGTCGCTCGAACACCATCGTCGACTTCCGACTGTCCCATCCGAATCAAATTATATCTTAGGGGCATAATGAACCGATCGAGAATCGCTGTAATTGTGATATCACGTCTGTCACATAATTTCTTTAAATTTTCTTTAAATTTTTTTCTTGCGTATATCATTTTTATATAATACACTTGGTATATGTACATAACAGCTCTCTTGCAGGCATGGCATACACACTTGTTGCTTATATATATAACTGGTGTGGGTGGCCGAGTAATACATACATGTAGCTTAATTGCCAAGTAATATCTATCTATCTATATATATATTGTTTTGTAACTAGCATATCATTGTAGCAAGTTAAGATGGGGAGGAGACCTTGTTGCTCGAAAGAGGGGCTCAATAGAGGAGCATGGTCTCCTCGCGAAGACAAGACTCTCACCGACTACATTAGAGCCCATGGCGAAGGCAAATGGAGAGACCTCCCCAAAAACGCAGGTTATCGATCGATCGATCGATATCATATTGTTTTGCTTAATTCCTAGCTAATTATTGTTAATTCAGATCATTAAATAAATCAGTTTAATTATTTTTCATGATTTTCAGGGTTGAACCGGTGTGGCAAGAGTTGCAGGCTCCGGTGGCTAAATTACTTGAGGCCGGACATCAAGAGAGGCAACATCACAGAAGACGAAGAGAACCTCATTGTCAAGCTCCACGCACTCCTTGGAAACCGGTAATTAACTTAATTCTTTGTGTATGTACATCTTCCTATACGATCGATATGATATGTACAGTATATTGGTTGCGTATGTATATATAGATGGTCGCTGATTGCCGGTAGGTTGCCTGGGCGAACAGACAATGAAATCAAGAACTACTGGAACACGAATTTAAGCAAGAAAACGATGCCTCGGCTAGGCGACAGAAGATGCTCCAGTCCAAGGAAAATAAGGACGATGACAAAGTGGACGAGCAACCGAGTCATGTGATTCGAACCAAGGCCGTAAGGTGCACCAAGGTGTATAATCTGGCGAACGACGACGACTACTCTAGCTCGAAGCTTACAGCTGCTTATATGATGAGCGGCCTTCGTGCCCATCGCTACTCCCTGATCAGGAGATCGATCCGTCGTGTTTCTTGGAAGACTTTGACTTGGAAGGATTCATGTCGGATTTTCAAGATGATAGTTTCTTCCAGTATTGCATCGATGACAATAATAGTGGCATGTTCGTAGAAGATGATGGAGAGCTTGCCCAGGATTGTGCAGCTGGTAACAATGAATTTAGAGTTTAAATATGTATTTGAAGTTGATGTTGTCCTGAATTTGTATAATAAATTAAAATTATAAAAAATAATTTCAACTTAACTGTTGAGTGGCTCGAGTTACTTTTTATGCAACTTGTAATCTCCCGAGCTAAATTCCCAAGCTCCCGACCCGGAAGTTGCAGTGTCCTTGAAACAGATTTGTCCTCTTCCGGAATTTGACAAAATGTTAGTTTATCTGCCTGGACAAATTTTACCCCGACCGGTCGGACATTCGACGGCCGCAGGTCGTGCACGCACACGAGTTCATTTGGTTCAGTACAAATCCGGACCCTGGATTTGCACCCCTCCTACGCATCCACAAGTGAGAGAGAGTCTCTCCCCTAGCATTTGTTCACAACTATCATACTTGTAAAACAATATAAAACCAACATTTATGTCTTAAGACTCCCAATGTGGGACTAAAGTCTCATTCACAATGGAACATCTTTATTCTTCACCTCACTTTCATTCACTAGAAAATCTCATCATCTCTCTTTCCATTCACAATATATATCCAACATTACCTTCATCGCCATTTGATTTGGCATCATCAGATTGTCCCTTTTCATATTAAAGAAATCACCATCGTGCTCAAACCGAATACCAATTTTGTAGACTTGTACGAGTTTGCAAATATGATAAAAGAAATGGGTATTAAAAAAAAATTGATGAATCACTGGGGAAGTCCGGTGTATTAGGATTTGTGCCTCATTTAAGCATCTGTTGTTAATGCTCCTATATCAATTTCTACTAGGCACAAGACTTTGAATTATCTATTGAGAGGTATGTGGTGCCTTCTGAATGGAGAGATTTGTAATGGATATCAGATTTGGTCTCCTGATAGCCTTCCTTGCATATGTGGCACTTGATGAATGGAGGAACACTTAACAGTTGTCAGGTCTAGTCCCCTGATAGCGTTCCTTCATATACGTAGAGCATGATGAATGGAGATGTTAAAATACAGAATGTTTAGGGGCCCAAAAGCAAGATAATCCAAATTCAGAGACTTTGGGAGCAATTATTGAAGTAGGAGGGCTAAAAAGCTAAATATACCAAAATCAAGGGCTAGCGAGCGATAGCTAAAATTGGAGGGGTTCTTTGTAAAAGACCAAACCTATTAAAAACCTTTCCTTTCTGCCCTGCGGCAGATCCCAAATAGAGTGGCGATTCCTATTTCACCTTCCTCTTTCCCCTTTCGCAGATTCTCTGCCTCCGCTCCTTCAACCCACGTCGACGATCTTCGCCCCCAGTCCCTCCTCCTTTCCTCGATCAGAGTCGAAGACTACTTTCGCTTCTCCATCCATTGAAGCAGCGCACCGATCCCAGTCACAGGTCGGCAATCTAGGGCACGACCTTCTTGAGCCGGGCGTAACCCTTCTTTCCCGCCCGTCGTTGCGAGCAAGTGGGACGCCGGACCTTTCTTATCCTGCGAGAGCGGCGATTTAGGTAAGACCTTTTCTGTTGGTGATTGAGCTTGGAGATTTGGATTCGAATGTGCGCGATCGGATGGAAACTCTTAGATTCTTATCTATAGAGTTCTTGTGTGGGATGTTAGTAATCGGCTGGATTGGTAGGGTTCTGGATTGGTAGGGTTCTGTTTGAAATTTTATTTGGAAGTTTAGATTCCAATCATAGCTCGTTTTGAATGTGTAGTCTGCGGATCTATTAGATTTGCTCGGTTTTGGATTGTAGTTTTGAAATCGCATTTGGGGTGTTGTTCATATGGGCTGCTCTGAGTGGGATTGTTATTTGTGTTTCCTGGAACGTAGAATTGGTAAGTTGTTCCGTGTCTCTAATTAATCTTGTGATTTATTTGTTTCTTGCTAGATCAGCTGTTTTGGGGAGGTTCTGTTGGGTCGGCAGCTTGATGGAGAGGTGATTAGGATTAGGTTAACCTAGGTTGAGCCTAAGTCTTATACTCGCAGTACATGGGTTTAATTTCTAATACGGTTTAGGAGTTTTGATAATCATTTGCTAATTATTAACTTAGCTAAGTAGTACGTTTGGTGCAAGAGTTTAATTGGTTTCCATCCGTTGCGGATATTATTTTTTGACGAGGGATTCTAGGCTTACGGACTTCTGCTTCGGAGGCGGGTATCTCTGACTCTTCTTTTCGATTAGTCACAGATATATATGCTTGATATGCTTTGTTTAGTAATAGAGTAATAGATTGTGGTATAACTCTTATAATTGTTTTGCTGATGTTGTTTGTGCTATAACTGGCATGTGATACCTATACCTCTAGGACTTAGGTTATGGTGCATTATCTACTATCCGTGCATATCATGTTGATATAGGTGGACTAGATAGTGGACGTTGTTTGACCAGTGGTATGCATCATCGTGCACTGTGCATCACTGTCGATCAGGGGGCCCCTTTGTGGGTGAGTCATGTCGACAGTTATACTGACCTACCCCTACGACCACTCATGGGTTAGTGGTTGACGAAGTATGGGTAGTGTGCTATGTGCTGCTTCGCTCGTGCACTCATGGGTTAGTGAATCGGAGTGTGATAGCAGGCATAGGTCCCTCCTCGAGTAGTCTATATACCAGGAGATGAGAGGGAGAGGTCTCTCCCCCATTTATATACATGGGGTAGGGGTAACACTCAGACAGAGATGTCCTCCAGAGATGGCCTGGGGTAGACAAAGACGTCCCCCGGATAGGGCATGGAGTAGGGGTGTTACACCGACAGCATTCCGTCTACTCGATCGCTCAGTAGTAGTGATGGCAGGGTATGGACGACAGTCATAGCCCTACGTCGGAAGGTGGCCTCCGCTCAGCTTCCTCCCGTACATAGGTGATGATGTCTGACCGACGGCAGGGGTGACCATGTCATTACACCTTGTGTATACGTATATTTTGCACTTACTTGTGCTTGCTTTACTTGAATGTTGCATATGATTGACGTGCACTTACAGGAGACCTTTATGTCAGGGTTTTGGTGACACTGCTACAGTTGGTACCTTCTATTTCCTCGTCTTCGTTGTACTTATTACTACCTGCACCTGTGTTATGTGATAGTCTGTTACACTATTGCTAACTTAGACTATCCTGCGTATATGATGAGATATCCGCTGAGTTCTATGACTCATTCTGTTAGCTCCTTGTTTTTATTTCAGGATGATCGACTGGAGTGCCCGACAGCCTGTCCCAGTTCGCATACTCGTCGAGACGATTTCGAGATTTTCTCCTATTTTGTTGATAGTACATGTTGGTACCATGTTCTATACCTTTATACTTTACAATATCGCTGTTGTTTTTGTGTTGAGTTTTGTCACTCTATACGTCGGTATAATTGTATTTTTGTGAGCCGTGGTGGCCTTTTGTGCATTGTGCTTTGTCGTAAGTCGTACCGGTACGCAGCTTTTGTATTTCGTTAGCGTTTTCGTTTACTACAGTCGGTTGTTTCAGCCCTATAGACTGTTGTACAATCGGCCGAGGTGATCGTAGAGGCTAGGGTTTTTGGATTGTCCGCCGGGTCGAGAGAGTGGCAATCCGGTCAGTATGACGGGTGGCTCCTCAGGACATGACAGGAGAAGTAGCTAGCGGTTGTCAGATCTGATTTCTTCACTGACTCATATGAGAACGAAGGAATGCATGACATCTAACGTGGAGATGCCCTTCTGATAGCTATAGAAACACAAGAAAAGGTAGGTCACAAGTACGGCAGCTTTCTTCTTCTTGCAAGTGGGTACAATTCTTCTCCATTTTCTTCTTCTCTTCTTTTCCTCCTCTAGTTTTATACATCTACCAAAACTCTAATTCTCTTCTGTTGGTGACTGATTTGAATGTCAGAGTGGTAATATCAATATTCATATCTTTATATTGAAAAAATTTGCTCATGGTATTGATAACATAAAATAACTTGTACTAAATTATCACACCATGCAAGAATTCAAAATTTTAAGTTAATATAACGCAAAGGACTCGACTACACCCTTCATTTTGGGATCTTCACTATCATTTGCCAAGTCATACAAAACATCTCTTATTTGTACAGTTTGCTTCTTTATAAGTTTAAAACTCTCAACTTGATTTTTCTAGCATGTTTATAACAATGAGTCAATTGTCGAACCCTTAACATAATGAATGTATAAAAACTATTGTATCATTAACTTTTTCATTATCATTCAATTCATCCATATTGATAGATTCAATGACTTCTTTAATATCAATCTCATTCTCATCCAATTCATTATCTTGTTTTCCACTAATTGAATTATCAACCATGTTTCCAATTTTTTGCAACCATTTTTTTTGGAATAAAGTACTTATTGATATCTCTAGCATGACTTTGAATTATTTCTTCAATCTCTAGCTTTTTTCCCCTTTTTGAGACCTGGACATGTACATAGGATAGGAAGCATGGTTAATCTAAGAATTCAACACATAATTCAAAGAAATATCATATAAATTTTTGCTTATGTTGCAATTTTGTGAAACATTTTTTCAAACAATTAGTAAGCATATGAATCTATATCTCACTTTAATGAAGATTTGTGGACATGTACGTAGTGCTTCCCCACCATATGTCTTCTACCTGTGTACCTCAATATACCTCCCTCCATATCCGTGGGGTCGACTATAGGGAGGTCGCTGAGGCAACGACCTATCTTTTTCTCAAGCACTCAACATACATCTAGTGATTTCTCATTCGGACTCGAGAAACATCAAAACTATTGGGGATTGTGCAATCGACAAGAGTGGGGTGAATTACCCCTGAAAAATATAAACTAATCTTTTACTTGTGATAACAAAGATAGTAGTTAGTTGCAAACAAATAACATAAATAATTAACAGAACCATATTAATATTTTAGGAAAAGGCATAAAAGGTTTTACTTGGTTACAACCAGGAAGGTTGCTAATCCAAGACAATAATAATGTAAATTCCAGATGAATCCTTGAGGGCGAAAAAGCCTCTTACGCAATTAGAATTCAAAGAAAATGAAAGAACTTTTACACAAATCGTTTTCAATTCGAAGTGATGAAAAGAACTAAGTGTTAGAATCAGTATGAGAGCTAGAGGGAGGGTGATTAGCTCTGATCTTTGCTTGTTGTAGATTTGTTGCGGTGGAAGACTTGAGCAATGCTAACACCACTATTTTACTTGGTATCCACCTCCTTGAGGTGACTAATCCAAGGGTCCACTCTCCTTACTCTCTCATACACTATGAAAGATCTCCTTCTTGAGGTGAAGAAATCTCTTACAAGCTTTCAAGAAAATACAACAAGAATCCAAGCAAACGCAAAAGAAATCTTATAAGATTTACACGACTTAGCTCTCTTTGCTTTCCTTGCTATCTTCAAGCTTGAGATCGCCTCTAGAACTTTGGAAGTGCAACAACACTATGCCCCAAAGCTTCTCTTGAAATGGCGAGGAAGGAAGAGAAGAGCTGCCGAAGAGCTGCCGAAGGAATGAGCTTCAAACCTGCGTGAAAACCCTATATACCCGACGCCTAGGGTTTGCAAATTGATTACCCAATCGATTACCACGTCAGACTTAGTCGTTCAACGGCTATTTTTTGAAGCTTAATCGATTAGTTAATCGATTAAGAACAACCTTAATCGATTGCTAAATCGATTCAGAACTTTCTGTGCTCTTGCGCAATCCTGCCGTAATCGATCACCCAATCGATTACCGGACCTCTTAATCAATTGATCAATCGATTAAGAGAAGGTTGAATCGATTGCTCAATCGATTCAGCCACCATCAATTCTCGCAACTCATTTCTCCCAATCGATTACCCAATCGATTCTCACCTTCCTTAATCTATCACGCAATCGATCAAGAAGGCTTCTGTTCCCTTGTCTAATCGATTACCCAATGATTGAGTCCAACCTTAACTTGTGAGCACAAGTCTAGGGTTCCCTTGTCTAACCTTGGTCAACCGTGACCTGTTAGGACTTCTCTACCAAGTGTTCGGTCAACTCCTTTTGACCAACCTGGATTTTTCCTGCCTAGCTCCCAGCTAGGACTTAACCTGATTCCCGACCAGGTTTGCCTAACCCTCGAGTTAAGTCAAGTCTCTCGTAGACTTCCACCTTGCCAGCGTGTGATCTCCCGATCCACCCGGACTTCACCTAGTCCCACTACGTGTTTTCTCATGTCAGCGTGCGATCTCCCCGATCCATCTGGACTTCACGTAGTCTGACTAGGTGTGCCTAGTCCCACTAGGTCTTTTCCTATGCCAGCGTGCGATCTTCCCGATCCACCTGGACTTCACCTAGTACCACTAGGTGTGTCTAGTCCCCCTAAGTTTTTTCCTATGCAAGCGTGCGATCTCCCTGATCCACCTGGACTTCACCTAGTCCCACTAGGTGTGCCTAGTTCCACTAGGTATTTTCCCAGTCAAGTCTTCAGTCAACCTTGACCCACTTGACTCACACGATATTCAAACATCGTGCGATATTCAAACATCATTATCAAACATCGAAACATCCAACCTTAAGCTTACCCGACCTAAGCTCACCCGAGCTTAGTCAAACTAGGTCAACCCTGACCTAACAAAGATTTCACCAACAATCACCCCTTTTTTATGTTTGACAATATATTTGAGAAAGACTAATCCCTATTAGCCTTTCAATCTTTATGCCTAGTTCCACTAGGTGTGCCTAGTTCCACTAGGTATTTTCCCAATCAAGTCTCCAGTCAACCTTCACCCACTTGACTCACACAATATTCAAACATCATTATCAAATATCGAAACATCCAACCTTAAACTTACCAAGCTTACCCGACTTAAGCCCACCCGAGCCTAGTCAAACTAGGTCAACCCTGACCTAACAAAGATTGCACCAACAATAATTTCAGAGGTATATTTATAATCCTTGTCAAATTCTATCAAAGTGTTGACGTGGCACTTCTTGGGTGTTGGAGCAATCGGCCCTAAGATGGTCCGGAGTGACCATGGGTTTTGATGTTTGGGCAAAGGATTTAAGTTAGGTTTACTCTTGTATTTGATATGCATATGTTGAGTGTGCAGATTGTACATGTTACACATATGGACCTGACTGGACGGCCTCAGTACGGTGAAGGATGGCATGGAAGCCAGCTGGAGGCTGGCGTGCGCATCAGAGGGACCATGGAGTGCAGGGACGATGAGCTGATAGGCGCGGACTTCGAGGCGTACGTGAAAGGTGGCATGGAGGCAAGCTGGAGGCTTGCGTGCGCATCCGAGGGATGAGGGTCAAAGATGAAGAGGGCGCGAAGGTAACAGTCGAGGCTGCGGATGAGGAGTCAGTCGAGTCGTGAGGGTACGAGTGCAGTGTGATTGTACTCGAGAAATCCTAGGGTTTGAGTGCGGAGTGAAATGTACTCAGGAAGGGTAACCTTAGGTGGGTGAGTAGACCAGTCGACTGACCTGGTAGCAGTCGACTGATGGAACTCACAGAAAGGTCTCAGCCTTGGGGGTTGCAACGGTCGGATTTAGCTGGCATCAGTCGACTGCCCTGGGGGCAGTCGACTGGTAGCGAGAAATCAGCCCCGAGTCCTATTTAAAGAGGACTTCGTGGTGGCTGAGTTTTTTGACGAAACTTGCTTGGATAGGGCAAGTTAGTAGTCTTGTATACTCAGGAAGTGTCCTTGGTGTTGTGGCGAGGTTTCTCCACCCACAAGTAGCGACGAGTTCTAGCCGGAGGTTATCCGCGGTTTGATCCATCGACGGATTGTTGGATTAGTCACCCGACCGGGGTGGATACCAACTAAAATCAGGTTGTTAGCATTGTTTGTTTCTCATTTACTTTGCATATTATTGTTTCCGCTGCGCTAACGACTTTGTAGAGATCAAAACGACGAAAAAATGTTATTCACCCCCCCCTCTAGCACACCATAAACGATCCAATATTGGGCACCTGAGAGCATACGGGCGTCTGCCACGTGGTCAATCATATTCACGTCGTAATGGTCGAAAACAACTATTTTGTGACAATACGAGCGCCCCCATCAACACAAGTGCGCCAATCAATACGGGCGCCCGTATTGAATACGGACGCCTCTATGCCTGGTCAACCCCAGGTTAACCGGTAGCTTGGGCTTTGGCTGATTTTCCAGCCTTCCGAAGTTGGGCTCATCCAAACCCGTCTCCGACCTTCTCTTCGAGCGTGCTTCCTCCCGATTTCTCATCCCTCAAACATCGTGCACGTCCTTCTCGCTCCACCGACGTACTCTTCCGCAAACCTCCACGTCCCTTAGATGCATTATGTCCGTCAGCTCTCTTCCCGTATCATCCTTCTCGTATACTGCGTCTTCCACTTGATTTCCTGTGCTCCTAAGCTCTTGCACACTTAGACATAGGGATCAAATACCAATAGTACCTAACTTGACTTGGTTAACCACATCAAAATTTATCCGAGGTAGTTATAGAAACTCCACCTCAATCTCCGACAACTCCCAACGAACCTACAATCTTTAGCAACTTGCCTAGCTACCAAGAGCCTAACAATGTGGACCCCAACATCCCACCAATGCCAGATAGTACATGGAGATTCTTTTAGGTTGATTATATGAGGATCGACGGAGATAAGTGAAAAAAAATAGTTTTCTTTTTTCACTCGCAAAGATAACTCTTCTTCACCAATAATCACCTCTCTCTCTCTCTCTTAATCATTTTCTTTCTCTCTCGTGTTTCCCTAAGCTTCATCTTTTAGTGTATCCGTAAGTTGCATCTTTCAGTCTATCGCTGACTTGAAGGTGAAGGAGGAGGAACAGGCCAAGCGGATGAGAAAGGACACCATCAATGATCCATAGGATAATTTATGTAATTTGCATTACTATACTTAATTAATGAAGATGTACGGTGCACCAGAAATTAATTAGTTGGCTTCACAAGGCTATGGAGACATAGTTATTCATCATCAAAATTAAGCTGTGTTTTCGCCAAATATTTGAAGTTGTCTGCATGAATTTCATCGTCCATTGAGCTTTATGCCAGTCAAAATCAAGGGAAACATCAGTCTCATTAATCTACTATATTTCTCTAGACCAAACATTGACTTCCTCCGTTCTGGAATCAATCTAACTGTAGCGATACAGCCCCTCTCCAGATCGTGTCCTACGATCTTCTCATTTCCGACAGTGGATTTTTGTTTTCTTCATATTCAAACTCTAAACCTCAGGACAAGTACTAAAGTTTTTGAATCTGGTAGCTAAGTGAGCGGCTCACTTGACTACCAGATTCAAGGAACCTTTGTACATGTTCTGGAGGTGTAAGGTTCAAATTTGAGGAAGGCAAAAACTCACTGTCGAAATGGGAAGACCGTAAAATCGCCAACCTAGAGGGTTGCCTGCGGACCCTAAAAAAACGAGGCCGCTACACTAACATTGGATTCATACTTGTGTCATTAGGTCAATACTGAATCTACAAGCCACTTTTTGCCTCCCTGTATATTTTCCATGCGAACCCACTCATGTTGCTTGCCATGGATTATCTCTATGTTTCTCAACATCCTCTCGTATTCTGGAAATGCGTAAGTAAATTTTAAACTAAATGAATCTTCACTCTACAGACTCTTTACCACAGTTTTTTTTTTTTTGACTGATTGTTTGCATTCATATTAACAATAACGTCGAACCTAGGACGATCAATTAGTCTCACGAAAATTTTTCACGGACCATCAAGATAAATCAAAAAATACTCACGACGGACAATCTAAAATTTTAATATTTGACGATTGCACATCCCATTTCAGCGTAGCTAAGGATCACTTTTAGCATTCAATTACTCCGCAGGTTGGGTACTCTCGTAGATCTTGGTCCAGTGAGATTTTCTTAATTTTCAGACCTGGGGCAGACTAATGAAACGCGGGACTCGATGGCTTCACTAAAAGAAGGTCGGATCCTCTGTCCCATAGAGGATCTCTGTCCCTCTGTGTCCACTCATCGATGATACCGACGAGTCATTCGATCGTCGATCGAACACTACCGGCGACCTCTGACTGTCGTCCCAAACAAAATTATACCCTAGAGATACAATGAACCCGTCGAGTATCGTCACAATTACGATCTCGTCGTATTCACAGTCGAATCCGACGAGATTGTAATACGACGATTCCAACTGATTCACCATTATCCCAGGATATCATTTGATTCGGAACGACGATGAAAAATTATCAATAGTGTCTGATCATCGATCGGACGACTCGTCAGTGATCGCCAACGAGTGTGGGACAAACGGGACAAGGATCCTCTGAGACAAAGGATCCCGTCTACACTAAAAGTGTATCCGAAAAGTGTGATTTTTTTTTTATTTTTACGTGAAGAACTAATGATTAATATGTGAATATTATCATCATGAAATCTGAGGTCAATTAAAATTTGACAAAGTCGATATATCCGTCCTTCTCACCACGTACTAACCATAACATCCAGACTAATAACTTTTATGATTTATTTTTTCCATGTTGATCTGGAAATAGATTGACGAAGACACAGACGATCAAATCATCTTTTTGTCATCTTAAAAAGTATAATTTTCCCCCTTTTCAATTCAAAATTCACCGAAACTCCATGTTTATTATCGATGAAAGAATAGAACAGGATCAGCCCCTCCCTGCTTTTTCTAAAGCGTCGCCGGCCTGCCAACATTTTCCCAGCTATCACATCGCAATCAAGGCGCCAGTCCCCACGCCCCAAAGAGCACTCCACTTCCCGATAAGAGACGATCAAGCCAGCCGCAGCATGGCAGCGGCAGCCATCACGACGCCATAACTCAGCTCACGAGAATCCACCGTCGTCAAGGACGCCTGTCAGGCCGCGTCGGACCCATACGCCTCGCCGCCCAGCTCACCCTGTCCTCTGCTCAGTGAATGATTAACTTGTTCCCCCCTCCCCACAGAAGAAGGTCCACATCCCACTCCACTGTCAGGTTATCTATTCTTTATACAACATTCGTTCACACTTAGCATTCCCTACGTTAATTTTCAAGCAACACAAGATCCAACCCCACTGGATCGTGGTCATCTCGTGTCAAAACATAATTCAGTGCAACTCGATAGAGGTTTTAAATGGAATTTTGCGATATCACCTCGCCGAACTTGAGGAAGAGCTGCGCGTCGGACGTGCTCTGTGAGGTAACACAGCTCAGGGCGTTCGGGGTCTTGAGGTTGGCGTACTCGTCCACGTAGCTGGGCACCAGCGGCGGTTGCAGTTGAGCCGCCTGCTTCGGGGTCGGATCCGGCTGCACTAGGCATCCGAGCACGCGACTCGCCTCGTGCATGGTCGGCCGATCGGAGGGTTGCCTTTTGGTGCAGAGCAGCGCCAGTTGAAAAACCTTTTTAACGTCCCCGAGATCTTTGCATGTCGAGGAGACGTCCGGATCCACCGTCTCCATGACGGCATTGCTAGAGGCCTTGCACAATATCTGTTAAAGAAACAAATGAATGACCAGTCGACTGACGTTGCTGATATTATTATTTAGATGATTACCAACTGATGAAGATTAGATTCATTGTCGACGGCTTTCCTTCCGGTCAGAAGCTCGAGTAGGACAATGCCGAAGCTATAAACATCCGACTTCTCATTCAATCTGGAAGTCCGAGCATACTCCGGATCAATGTATCCGATTGTGCCCATCACATAGGTGGACGTGTGAGTCTTGGAGATACAAAGGCTCTTGGCAATGCCAAAATCTGTGAGATGAGGTTCATAATCTTTGTCCAGGAGTATGTTCGACGACTTGACGTCTCGATGTATGATTCGAGGGCTACAATCATGGTGGAGGTAAGCCAGACCTTGTGCCGAACCAAAGGCGATCCGAAGCCGGGCATCCCAATCCAGCTTTTTCTTCTTGGTAGGACCTGTAAGTTTGTAAAAAGAAATACATTTGCCATCATCTGACTTCTCCAATGATCAAACATGAAATTACAGAAAGAATGCATACCGTGTAGGATATCCCATAGGCTGCCATTCTCCATGTAATCATAAAAGAGGAGGTTGCCGAAGGGGGAGAAGGAGTATCCTTGGAGGCTGACTAGGTTTCTATGCTTGATACTCCCCACCGTCTCGAGTTCGGTTTCGAATTCCTTCAAGTTATGGGGATGCTGAGAATACAATCTCTTGATAGCTACTGGCTTGCAGTTCTTCAGAACACATTTGTATACTGTGCTTGATGCACCATAACCAATAATGTATTTCTCACTGAGGTTTTCTGTCATTCTCATAATATCCTCATACACATGAAGGGCCATGTTCATGTGAAGGATCACCAGCTTTGGACAAATAGTAGTAACTGCAATATTACAAGCAGATTAAATATGAACACAATAAGGAACTCATATTCAAATAGACTACCTGGTTTTTGTATTGAGCCATCTGAAAATGGAGGTTGTCTGTGCGGTCGACAGGCGAGAACTAAGACTGCCAAAAGGATTAACAAAGCACCCAAGGCACTGCCCCAAATGGCAGCTTTTGAGAATGAAGCTGCATTGGGGGGAAAAAACTCTATTAGCTTATTCAATAGTCTATGTTCTATTGCAATCTATATAATTGTACTTTGAGAAAAGATAATACAAGCAATTAAAACAGTTTGGTGAAGGAAATTCATAGATTGTCCTAGATTATTGTTAAAAGAGGTATACCTCTCTGGGATGGATGGGAGTGGCAAGGAGAGCTTAGCCAATAGCCACAAAGACCAGGATTTCCAACAAAACTGTGCAAAAAGTAGAAAAAGAGGGATTAAAAAGTCCTGATGATCAACCTTAGAAAGGGGAACATGAGAGATTCACATGCTATGCAATGAGCAACAGAAGGTGGATTCTAAGGAACTAAATCATGAATAAGTCTACAATTCCTCACCTCTCGGGAGAAAATCGGGAGAAGTTGTAATCTGTGGGAACATCACCAACTAAATTATTACTGGACAGATTCCTGTTTGCCAAAACTGAATCAATTAGACAGTCAAATATTTCATTTTCAAAACACAGAAAATGTGATCTTTCTAGAGTCACTTACAGGGCAATGAGACTCGGGCAGTTAGTGAGAATTGTGATACCACCAGACAAATTGTTGTTTGCCAAATTCCTGCAACAAAATTTATTAGCATTCATGAGGCAGAATAAAATTTCTCTAACCTTTCAAAGTGTCTGTTTTAGTGGTTTCAAAAATAAACTACAAATGCATTTAGAAAGAGGTATACAATGTGACCAGATTCTGAAGCAGTCCAAGTTCCTCAGGAATCGTATCGGACAAGTAGTTTTTTGACAAATCACTGAAATTTACACCAAGAATAATCAAAATCAATAGAGTTACATGTAGAAACAAATATAGATATCTATAAGATCCCGGCGAAATGGTAATGGATCTTACATTTCCTCAATGCTCCTTAAGTTCCCGAATTCAGCAGGTATGTTACCAGAAATTTGATTGTTGCTCAAATTCCTTGAATCGGTAGACAGAACATCAGAGGAAGTCTAGAATGGTTGAAATATATTTTAGCGAAAAAGAACTGACAATTTCAGAAGGTGTTCTAAACCACCAATAGAGGGAGGTATGGGACCATTCATCTCATTGCACGATATGTCTCTGCAGAAGATCAGTCTATCATGTTATGAAGTGAAGAAAAAAAATGTAGTGCAATGCCATAGTTGCTCTTAGTGACTTGAACTCAATAAGATTACTCACAGAGTGTCCAAATTACTGATTTTTGACAATTCAATGGGTATAGATCCCTTTAATCTGTTTGATGAGAGATTCCTGCATTCCCAAAAAGTTTCTTCTTGTTAAGCAATCGATTAAATGTTGGTAGTTTAAGATTTACCAATTGTTGTATATGATATTAGCGAAGCACTGAAACTAACTGAAGATTCTTTAACCTTCAAAAATTACAACCAACCATCTAGTAGACTTTGAATTTTAAAATTGTCATACTAAATGCAGGTATATTGAAATACAACATTAATATGCATACATGAGAATGCATAGGAGCATAAATGAGATTATATAACAGCATACGACAAAGCACGAGATTTCCAATGCACATTTTAGCTTGGACAAGGATATAACTCATATATCAGTTTTGATTAAAATTGCTTAAGCGCACGCATTTGGATAGCCAATCTAATTTTTAGGTCGGGAAAGAGTTAAATGATCTAGGAGGGTTTATAGAGGTAATTTTGTGGGAAACCTAGTGAACACTCTAGATGATAAATCCAAAAAGGATTTATAATGTAAAAGTGTCCTTTTGATTTTTGCCTTTTAGCTTTTTGATCCTGTCGACAAGCGGAGAGGGTTCTCACTCAGACGATGTGATCAGACCAAGATGACCCAGTCAGACGCACGAGTTGCGGCACGTATGAGTCGGGGTTGGGCTCAAAGGCTAGCTGAGACAAAGTTGAGTCGGAGTCGGACCCAAAATGAACACAAGAGGTGGAGAAGAAAATTTCAACAGCAGAATCCCCTTTTTCTGAAGCACCCAAGGGGCCTTATATAGGGAGGAAGAGGCCCCCTGTCTTGTCGAGGATGTCTTGTCTCATTAAAAACTGACCTGCTGACATAGTGATCTTCTGGCAGCCTTAGTCTTCCCGAGGATCTGGTGCAACCGCCTGCAGGTCTGTCCAGGTTGTCACTTCTATCCCAGTTAATGTCTGACACTCTGCCAGGATATGATTATGACAGTGTCTTTTCCTTATAATGAGAAGATATGGAGGATCTTAAAAGCATGATCATGATTAAACTACTGAGACAGTGGGTCACCTTGGCTGATCTCACTAGGCGTAGTGACTAATCCACACGGATTGGCCAGCCGACCGGGAGTGATCACTCGGCGAGATTCTGTCACTCGGGCTTGACCTATTAAGTAGCTGTGAGTCCGTCAGGGCCTGGCCGACCGAGTGAAAACGATCACCCGGATGAGTTGGGTCTCTCTGCTATCAACGGCTTTTGGATGGGCAAATCGTTTGTGAGCCACCAGTCCGTCCGACCGGCTGGGTATGCCCGACCGGACAACCGGCGACAGGCCGCAAGTCGCTTCTTAAAGCGGGTGAATGATTTCATAGAAAGGATGATCAAGTCGTCCGGTCAGGCGTGCCCGACCGGGACCATCCACCCGGAGCTCGGCTACACATTCGATACCCTCTTTTTCAAGGGGGTCAGGCGCGTGCTTTCCCGTCCGCCCGACTGAACCATCCCGGTCGGATTTGTCGACCGGGGACACCCGACCGGCTATCACCGACCGAACCAAATCCACTTGACCTTGAATTTTGATCCATCAAGCTAGGATGACATCCAGCGCGCCCGACTGTCTTTGCCCGACCGGGCCTCCTTCAAACCGGGCTTTTTATTGATCCAGGTCAACTCCGACCGGGCCGGCTTAACCCCCGACCGGATCACTTTTATTTCCTTAATAAGGGAAGCTCTATGGATGATTGTTTCTATGCCCAATAAGGAAGCAATATGGGTTATATTTATCCATGGTCAACTACAACCACAAAGACATTCAATTGGAAATTGTGAAATCTAGAAACATGAAGAAACAGGATGCTACGCTAAAAATATCAAGAGTTAATATTGACAAAACTTCAAAGCATAAACAAAGTAATAACATCTCACAGGTATGTCATGCTCTCTAGTTTCTTAAATGCTCGGGGAATGGTCCCACGTAGTTTATTGCCGTGTGCATTTCTGCAATGCAGTCAAGAAATCAGTTGTATTGAAAACACTTACAGCAAATAAGACACCTGGATCGATTAAAAGAATCTGCTTACAAACTATTTAGATTCACACATGAACTCAAATTTTCAGGGATAGGTCCCTCCAGATTGTTGTTTGCAATATTCCTACAGAGATTAAATTAACAATCATTAAATTATATTGTGAAAGAACTAACATGATCCTAACGTCAACAAAATGCTTCCAAATTGACATACAAGTCAAACAAATCAGTGAGGTTTCCAAGCTCAGGTGGAATGTAACCAGTGAGCTGATTATCATTCAGCTCCCTGCAAAAAAGATTCAATTTAGATGCTAGAAAACCATAAATCCACCATTTTTGCAGTGAAGATGTTCGCTTACAAGTAGTGAAGCCTTGTCATGTTACCAAGCTCTGGTGGGATAGACCCAGTCAATTTGTTGCCTTGCAGATATCTGTTTTACAGAAATGCCATTAATGTCTTAAACGAAAGATCTTATCTCAGACTACAAAAATTATTGAGCATTTGTCAATTTAATGGCTGCGGAACCATATGCCATTTAGACAAAAATGCAACATATAGTCAGACATCAATCTAGGAATGACATTGAGAATATTTCTAAGATGTCTTATTAGCAAAGCAGGCCAAATTAATATGAGATACAGAACAATCATCTTCAACAGAATTTAATACTTCATCAACAATGTACTTGCAAAACAAGATTTGCAACCAACTATTTAAGACTTACAGTTTCTCAGTATAGGTCAAGTTACCCAAAATAGGAGGAACTGGTCCACTAAGAAGATTGCAACTCAAATCTCTGCAATATAAGAATAGTAGCAATTAAACATTGGAATCTTACTATGAACAGAGTTTCCATATTGTGACTGCTAAAACCAAAATAAGCATAGATGAATTAGTCTTGTATCTTACAGTACGGCAAGAGCTTGCATCAAGCCAATCACAGGTGGAATGGGTCCAGTAAATTTGTTCCCTTGCAAAGATCTAACATGGATTAAATAAGAATTTGCCATGTTTATGATTCAAGAATCAGTCGACCATTCTAGACAATAAATAAGATTACTGCCCCTTACAGCGTAGCAACTTGCAAAAATCCAATATTAAACGGAATTTCTCCAGTTAGCTGATTGTATGACAAGTCCCTACATTGCAAAATAGAAGTCATATTTTGCTAAGAAAATATTAATTTCATTTGTAAAATGTAAATGATACGTACAAAACCTGAAAACTGGTGCAATTTCCAATGCTCTCCGGGATATTTCCAGTCAAGCTGTTGTTCTTCACATCACTGGTAGAATTCTTTTTGTGAGAAATAGTCATAGAACATGACTTTCCTGTTGCTCATGAATATCTTAACATCGTTAACTTACAAGTACCACAACCCAGTCAACTGACACATATCAGGGGACAAATTTCCTTCCAAGCTATTACCGCGGAGCCCCCTGACAAAAAAAACATGAAGTTCGCCAGTAGAAAATGTATAATTAAAACTAAAAACATGAAAATACAAATTAGGCATCTAGTAATAATACTAATAATAATGTAAATTGTGGCCAATAAAAAAACTCAGGGCTGCTTACAAGTACTGTAACACTTCATTCCAGTAGATAAGCCTTGGTATTTCGCCACTCAACTTATTTTGAGCTAGATCCCTGCAGTTTGATCAATGTTAGAAGAATCAGATTCTTCGATAAATAGGTGTATGAGAAAACAAAATACTTACAATATCTTCAAGTTTGGAATTTGCGACAAAGTTGAAGGAATAGGTCCAACCAATTGATTGTTCTTCAATATCCTACAAGATAGGGGATGATTATCAGCAAATTATAATGTTGCATACTGACTAATGCTTTTTTACAGAACATGTGTATCAACTAATCAGTTCTTACAAGTTCTCCAATTGCTTCAGCTTTGATATTGAAAAAGGTATGTCCCCAAAGATGACGTTGTAAGACAAGTCTCTGAGAGTCAAATTTATTAGCAAACTAACCCAACAAAGAAGGTACACTTGAGTTCACCTCAGTAAGCAGGCAAATTAATAAACTTCTAGGAGGTTTAAAGCCATTTAGCAAAACACCATGATTGTGATTAAGAAAAGAAATTCATGTGATCATACTCACAATGTTTTCAACGAGGAACAAGCACCAATCTCATCTGGGATTTGTCCAGACAATCGATTTGCCTTCAGATCACTTTTCACAACACCAGAGAAAGAAATAAGCACAACTCTTGGGTAGTTAAGCACACATATATATCGTGCTGATAGAGAAGTGGATTTGAGTATCTTACATAGAAACAAGGCTCTTCAGGTTTCCAATAGCAGGAGATATCTCCCCATCAAGATTCAAGCCAGATAGATTACTGAAATTTCAGAATAAATGAAGAAAAAAAAATTAAAGAACATTACATGATTCAAGCTTTCAAGACATCTCATCGTAAGAATAAACAACAGGCTTTGATTTTGTATTCTTACAGTGCCACAACACTAAATGTTACATTGTCACAAGCGACCCCTCGCCACGAACAATAGTCAGGAGATGAAGCATCCGTCCAATCATACAATATATTGCCTACATTACGGAATGACTTCTTGATCTCCAGTAATACGGCACCTAAACCAGAAAAAAAAAATAGTATAGTTAAAAATGGTTGCATATTAATAATTATAACTTATTGATTCCTGTGATCAGCAGTGAAAATATTAAAATATGGTTCAACTAGAACCCATGACCATTAATTAAAAAAACAAATAAAGCTACTCCTTTAAGCTAACCATATTGCGATCATATAGCAACAAAAAGATCCACGTAGTTGTGCTGTAGCTGAAATCTTTCTTGAATAACCAAAATTGGAGGACATGTTGGATAGTGTAGTGCACTTGAACGAAAACTGAGAGGAAAACAAAGATAAGGAGTAAAAGAAAACAAAACAAAAACTTGATACGAGAGTGTTTTAACTGGACAGGATAGTGTTCATAGATTCGCAAGTATATATAATATAATATTCATTGAGAGAAGAAGCTCTTGTACCACATACTGAAAAGACCTAGCAAAGCAAGAAAATACGGCGTCAAATGAAGATAAACTTGCAGAGCTAGGGAAGCTAAACCACTAACAGAGTAGTAGAATAGAAATAGACATGCGGAAGTTTTATGTCTTTAGGAGACGCCATTAAAGAAACGATCCCAGACAATATAAAGAATCTGGATGAAACAAAAGGAGATAAGAAATTACAGGACCAGAAAGTGTACTTCCATCCCGATAAAATATCAAGAGAAGTAATGTGTGCCTCGAACAGATTATTGGAATAGAATAATAAGGTGAAGATCCGAGAGACAGTCCTTAACATCCCCCATTCATTCTCTCGGGGCACAACAAATAAAAAAAAAATCCAAACTTTGGCCGGATTCATGGCTCACCGTCGCTTGCTTCACCGGGTACCGAGCTCAAAGCCCCGAGCAGGACCAAGACAGCGAGCCCGCCCCACCGCGCGGCCATTGCCGGAGAGCGCTAGAAGGCGGGGATCCAAGATCCGATCTTCGGTGCCAAACGGTCGTCCACAGCGGAAAGGAGGCTATGGGAGGGGCGCGACGCAGCTGTAATCCTACTTACTGCCGCAGCTGTTGCAGCAGCAAGGAGGATTGGGCGAACCGAAAGGAGGGAGATTTCATAGAGGAGAGAAAGAAAGAGAGAGAGACAGAAAGAGACCGGAATCACATCACGATGAGGTTGTTCGATGGGTCACATCATTCAGCAGCGCCACTGAATACAGTTCAGCGCTCATTCACCCTCTTTTACTTCTCCTCTGCGCTGCCTGGGAGAGAGAGAAATAACGAGAGAGAGAGTGTTTGGTGCAGGCCGGTTATGGCATTGGGCATTGACAGCGTAGGGGTGGCAGAAATACGTACTTTTTCTTGCTCCATTTTTTTTGTTTTTTGAGTTTTTCCATTGACGTTTTTAAATAAAATGGATCAGTAGCTACAACAATTACTCTCCCTCAACTCAGCGGAGCGACGATCCTTCCCTCCCTCCGTCTCTGCCTGCCTGCCTGTGTGGGGTAGCGTAGCAGTAGAGAACAGTACGTGCAGTGGGATGGAGCGTACTGTGTGGTGCCTTTCGCCTCAACACAGCTTCATGCAGACAGACAGGGATGTCATGTGAGGTGCGTAATGGGATTGGGTCACTGACAGGATATGGAAAATCACATGGCATCGAAAGCTCTTTGTTTCCTTCCCCTCCGCCCCCTCCTCTACGTCCCCTTTGGATGTACAGTACTTCCATGGCTTAGCATCAATGGAGACGATTTTTTTTTTTTACCTAATGGTTAGGGATTCATTTTTTGAAAATTAGGAGTATAAATAATAAAAAGATAATTTTTTATTCCTATTTAAAAAAAAGTGAGGAAAAAAAGGTGCGGGGAGGAGGGAAATTTTTACCCTCTTTTGCTTCTCAAATCACATATTATTTTACCTTTCAAATAAGAATGTAAGAAAGTTATCATTATATTTCCTTCCTTCTTCTTCCATTAATAAATCTCCGCTCATCCAAATAGAAGGTAAAGAAATTGACCTATTTTTTTATAGTATAAATAGTATCGTTATAAAATCTGGAGTCAATTTCTAATTCGATTTCTATCTTTTTATTGTATTGACTATTATCATAATTATTCGTTATTTATCTTTATTCGTATAATTTAAAATGGACTCTTAAAACATCAACATTATCATTTTTTATTATAATAGACATTTGACTTATGGATATAGATTTGTTAATTCGATAATTTTATTTTATATATATATATATATATATATATATATATATATATATATATATAATCATCATTTCATTTAACAGTCATTTTAATATAAAAAATAAATTATAGAAAATATTATATCATTGCATAATATTTTTTGAGCAATGATAGAGAACGTGAAATTTTAACGTGAAACTCAACGTGAATGACGTGGCACTTTTTATATACACGTCCGATTGTCGCTCGGACAGTGGCGGCGGCTTCCGGCCGCCGCCCCGAACAAAACTATAACCTGGGGGGACGGGTGAACCCGTCGAGGATCGGTGCAATTGGGTTTCATGTTGGATTCACGTTGAGTTTTTCATGTTCCCAATCATTTTCCATATTTTTTATATAAGAAAATCAAATGTCCAATAAAATATTTTTATATTTGTTAAAAAATTTATTATTCAATAAACATTCTCATCTATATCAATTAGGGCCAGTATGTGATGATAAATGATCAATTGGTTCATTTAGTTGGCAATTAGAGTGGCCTCGACTTGAGTCATGCTCCAGGCATTTCGATCCGTTGGGTGGTGTAGTGTCAGGCTTACCCTAATCTATAAGTGGTTTGATCAACCCGCATGACCAATCACAAGTCAGACATAGGCTACTGATCTTGTTGTCGAGTGAGGTGGAGTCCCAAGAGCGACGTGGTCCCTCGAGTGTCGCAAGCCACTAACGCTGGCTCCGACCTGCGAGAAAACGACCGTTAGCAAATCCGTTGAGAAAAATCCCCGATAAGGCCCTCCGACGGTCAAGTCAGTCTCCGCAAGACCAAGGCAAAACAAAGAACAGTAGCTAAAAACATAATTACGCATACCTGCGGAATGAAGAGGGGAGGGACTTATATAGTCGGGGGAGCTGACAACCCCTGTCTGTGTTAGTTGTCCTTCTGTACCTGACTGAGACAGGGGCAAGGGTGTTGTCAGCTCATAGGATCGCCGAGCGACGCCGTTTAGCCTGACGTAGTAAATGACAACTTGGTGCGGGGTGCCCGGGTAGGACAGAAGTACGGAATCGACAGGATATTCGCGGCGTGCGTTATAAATAGGAAAGGTCTGCGCTGACCCCCGTACCACGGTCATAAATGCGATATCAGGGAGCGGATGCCGTAAGGCCAGATTTTGGGGTAGATCGCCAATTGGCCACCCGAGTGATGTCGGGTCTCTTAAGTATCAACCCCGAGTGACTCAGAAGCAATCCCCGAGTCAGGGAGGGCTCGGATGTGGTCAATCAGCTTAAGTCCGAGTCACGTGAATAAGTTGTTGTGCGAGCGTCGATTAGGACTATGCGAGGGGTGACCGGTTGGCTCTGGGCTCGTCCATCGGGGCCTTGTGCTCGGGACCTCCACCACAGATATCCTGGGTGTCGGATGGGGTCGGACACTCAACATCCAGCTCTAGGACTCGAGACGGAGTGCACCTTGCTATCGGCTCAATCGGGTGCCCTGGGCCGAGTAAGCCCTAGGATTCTCACCCCACCCTCCATATCAGTCTGCTCGCACGTGGCAGCCCCGACTTGGCCTTAGGTGGTGCCAGGCTGGCCAACTGAGTGACACGTAAGCTGGGCTGGGATCAATTAGCATATAACTTCTAATTTCTATAATGTATAGAAGTTAACTGTTAGTTTCCACAACATGTAAAAGTTAATTGTTAGCTTTTTATAATAGTGACTTTATATCATTTTGATTTTGCCTCTCTTAGTGATTGACCTGATAAATAACATTTTAACGAGCAAAACAGCCGCTAGAGATTTCATGACACATTATATTTCAATGAACATTATTTGATCGGTCATATAGAAGCTAGCATATAGTATTTACGTCGTGTAGAACCATTGTAGAAGCTAGTTACAAGGTTCTATAATGTGTAAAAGCTAGTTGCTAGCTTTTACACTAATGACTTTATATCATTTTACTTCTTGAGTAACAATCTGATTAAAATATTTTAACGAGCAAAACAACCGATAGAGACTTCATGATACTCATTATATTTCAAACGAACATTATTTGAAACATGATTGAATATATAGAAGTTAACATGTACATTGTATATCATGTAGAAATTAGCAACTAATTTTTACATTGTGCAACTAGTTTCTATAAGAATTCCTTTATATCGTGTTGATTTTGCTTCTTCTTCTTTGAATGATAGTCTAATTAAAATAATTTTTCAATGAGTAAAATAATCAACAGAGATTTCATGACGCTTATTATATTTCAAATGAATATTAACTACTCACAATTTGTCATATAAAAACTAAGATATAATTTTTACATATGGTAAACATTAGCATATAGCTTCTAGGTCGTGTACAAGCTAGCAACCAACTTATGCACTTCTAGAAGCTACATGCTAACTTCTACTTGTACATTTGACTTTAATTGAAAATTGACCTATATTTTGGGCCATTTGTGTTTAATAGGGAGTGTCTATTTGATTTTAATTAGAAATTGGAATGGACATCTGGTAATTTTGCAAATAATGAGCATCTTTTTAATTTTGCCCCAGCTAATTCGTTCATATAACATGATAACCAAGTTAGTTTTCACTTCAATACTTACCTTTTAATCTAGACACTGACAATGAAGTAAGGATGAGCTTTTTCAACCGATTGGAGGTTTAGATCCAAATGTTAACTCAAAATCAGCAAGTCTACGATAACGTCAAAAAATTGAATTAATCTAATACCAAATAGGGGGAAAAAATATAGAATTAAAGTCTTTAATACCAAGCGATGTGATGGACTCCTGCAACCCTCATGTGACATGAGAGTCAAAACCTGACAAAGTAAGTATACACGCCCTTCCCACACACTAGCCACAACATCCGGGCTAGTAACCCCCGTGATTTACCTCCTCCGTGTTGGCCCTGGGCGGGTTGGCGGGGGCACTGGGGGCGAGTGAATTGTCTTTTGCCACCATACGGTCAATAGTCTCATGAGCTGTTAGTTAAAGTTGAGGCGGATTAGATGTGACCCAAACCTAACCCAGATGAGGTTTGGATTAATCGAACCTATTTAGCACATTCATCCTAAGGAATGGAATTTACTTGGAGATAAAACTTTGCTTTAGTCACCAACATCTCCCTTGAGTCGTCCTTGGTTGTTGACATCCACCCTGCCTTGGCCTCAGTCGTCAACATTCTCTCAGCATCAGATTCCGACATTATCCTCCCTACCTTGGCCTTAGTCACTGACATTCTCCTTGTCTCAGTCTTAGTCACTGGCATCCTCTTAACTTCAGATCTCGACATCATCATTGTCTCAACCATGGAACCCAACAGCATCCACGTCTCGGTCTCATTTTCCAACAACATCCATGCCTCCCCCTCAGTCATTGACATCACCCCTGGTTCGTCCTCAATTGTCGACATCATCTCAATCTCGGCCTTAAATCCCAACATTATCCATGCCTAGGCCTCAATTGTTGACATTCCCCTAGCTCGACCTCAATCATCAACATCATCCCGGTCTCGCCCTCAAATCTCTACATTATCTCTACTTCAACCTCAACTTCATCTATCCTTAAGGTCACTTAACATCAACCTTATTTCTTTATCCTTGGATCAAACCCACACCTTACGTTGGGCCACCAGAAATACGCGAGAAGCATGTGGATAAAGAGACAGCATAATCACCTCATTAATGAAGTCGTTTTTCCTAGAAAATATTGAAAACGACCATGAATAATCCAAAATATATTACACCAACTGAATGAAGAGAGATGATTAAATGGATATCAAATATGGTCTCCCTCCTCCAGACACATGACGTTTGATAAATGAAGGGGCAACTAACGACTATCAGATATGATCTCCTCACTAGCTCATACGAGGATGATGCAGCGTCTGACGAGAAAATGCTCTTCTGACAACTATATAAATTATGGACTCCCTCGGCTCCATCAAACTCTCTCTCTTACTTCGTCTTCCTGCTCTAGTTTTATACGTCAAGCAAATCCTAACTTGAGCGTTGAAGTGACATGTTGGGATTCTTCTCTAATGGCATTATAACTCTACGTTAAAGTACTTTTCAGGTGTTTTCAACCTTCTCGTCGGTATCTATCTGGAGAGCATTCACGTCAACCCATTCATTGATAGATAGTTTGACCATCCACTATATTCTAAAAAAAACATTGTAGATTAAGTGGTGAACACTAGGAAGATTCATCTAAAAAAATCAGATGCTACTAACTATTACCAATGTGAAAAGATCCAAACTAACACCAATGTAAAAAAAAAATCCTAAATATATATTTCTTCATTTGGAATTAATTGGATCCTTTTCCCTTTACATGAAGAGACAACTTCTTATCTTGCTTATTCATGTTAAAAGCCACCTCATTCATGTCAAAGCAAAAAAAAAAAAAAATCTCTAATGAAGCATGTTCTCTGTCATTAAAAATTTATAACCTTAAGTCATCTCACGGATATGCACTGAAAGCTAAGTTGTAGAATAGCTCTCAATGTGCTTGTATTTAGTTGAGAGATTGATCATGTTAAATCATCCAAGGTAAGTTGTATTATCTTTTGCTCCAATAGAATAACTTTCAATGACCTAAACAGGGATAAGAATAAAGGTTAAAAAAAATTCCACATATGAAACTACACTAAATCAATAAAAAATGTCACAGATGTAAAGACCATTGAATCGTTAAAAAAAATGCTCGTCTCCAAAGCCCCTATAAGTCCATCCCAAAATCATCATGAGAAAGATAAATCGCGATCGATGATTCTATATGCAACCGTGAATGCTCCTTGCTGCATCAAACGCTTATAGCCCTCCAAGCTCTAACACTCATTTAGGGCATTCGACAGCTATGACGCATTTGCAGGAATTTTTTCTTCAATTGGGACGCGAACCCTGGGACGCTGAGCTTCTAAACTGCCCACCGCGAGCGCTTCTCAATTTACCCTGGTGACCGGTGAAAAACTTTCGTAGGGTTAAACCAGTCATCCTAGATTCAATTTATCTATTACTTAGTTTAACAATCATTTAGGGCATTCGAGATGTTGAGCACAAGCCAACTTAGGTGCATTGACAAGTTGAGAATGGCCGAATTTTTATTTTTTTCCAAACAAAACAAGACCACTTGGGAGCCACCACTTTTTGAATTGCACGAATCCACTGATGAGAATTCACTTAGTGTGTCCCGTTGGTTGGTTCAAAAATAATTCAAATAGGAATAATCATTTTTTCTAAATCTAATAGAGAATTTGATATAGAAGGGAAGGACTATCGATATCCAATATCCAATTCGAATATTTGATTAAATAATATATATATATATAGGGGGAAATCTTAACTATTTTCGATTATTTTTTTTATACTTAACATTATAACCCAACCATTAAACATTAAATACAAAATCTTAAATAGATAATCACAAACTATAAAAAATATAAAAAAATTTAAAAAAACAAATATACTTAATTCGCATGAGTCCCGTGCCGCGATAAAGTTCTCCGCATAAAATTATGTATATATATTAAGTTAAGAATAGACTATATGGATGTCTAATCTACATTTTAATTATATTTTTATGTTAATTTTAATATGCTTTTTGTTGAATGATTATAGTTGGATGAAAAAATGATAAATTATCTTATTATTTAATTAAGAATTTGAATATTTAATAATCAACTCTCAATTGATTTGACGAAATCTAAAATTAAGTTATGTTAATGTCCTTTTTTAGTTCCACACCGAAAATCATTTCAAGACTTATTAGTAATTTTAACTTTTTTATCTTCAAATTTTAAAAATTTAGAAAATAAAATTACAAATCTTTAAAGCACAAATTAAAAAAAAAATTATAATTACAAATATTAAAAAGAAAAATTCAAATTTTAATCCAAATTAAAATTTTAGAAAAACATTTATTAAATTTAAAAAAGATAATTTCAAAATTTACTTTGAAATTATATTTTCAAAATTCTAAGATTGCAATTTCAAATTTTAACTAGATAAATTATCATCTAAAATATTCAAATTCTAAAAATTTGACAAATTATTTTAAAATTTCAAATAATAATTATTCAAACGAAATAAATTCAAATTCTAAAAAAGTTAAAATTAAACTTTAAAAATAAATTTTCAATATAAAAAATACTAATTCAAATTTAAATGAAAAAATATCCAAATTTAAATGAGGTAATATTGAGTATAATTTATGGTAAAATTATGCTAATTTTTTTATAGAATAAATTATACTATTATTGAATAATATTATTTAAATACTTGACAATAAATATTTATTATATAAAATTTGTACGTATTTATATATAATACATAATATATGTGCATGATCGTTAATTAGTATAGAAAATCTCTTATTAAATATGAAAATGAAAAGAATATTCAATCCTTAATGAGTAAGGAGATAAAGAATAGAATCTGATAAATCCGACTGCCCGTCTAAATTCAAGTCAGAAAGAAACGAATATTATGAGATCTCACACGGGATTGACATAATATTTATTGTTTAATTAATTAACATTCCTGTAGCTGCTACATTTGTTTTGCATTTTTGTGATTGCACACCTCATATGGTTCCACAAATCTTATTATAGATGGCAAAGATATTGGTTTGTTCTAGCGTATAACAATCCGTTTCATGATTAATACGAAAAAATAAATTATAAAAATTATTCATCTGAATATTATAATTAATACATAGGCAGGATAGATACATTAACTTTATCAAATTTTAACTTCAAATCTCTTGATGATAATACCCACTTATTAATCATTAATTCTTCTTATAGAGACATCCACAACCATTCTTCTCGACGAGTAGCATAGTCACCGCCGGCCGTGAGCTCTTTTTTATTTATCTTGGTGGTATGTGGGAAATTTTCTTCGGATTGAACTGATTGTCTGAGGTTAAAAAAATCTCATTAATCGTTAGTCTCGGGGCTATGATGTAGCGAAAATGCGATTAGTTGTCCTCGGAGGAATCGATAATTTAATTCCCAACTATGACGTATTTTATAAGAGTTTTTTTCTAAATGGGACGTGAACCCTGGGATATTGGACTTTTAGGCCGTCCGCTCCGAATACTTTTCGATTTATCTTGACGGCCGATAAATTTTTTTTATGGAATCAGATCGATCACTCGAAATTTAAAAAACTTTGATAATTATTAATATCAAAGTTAATGTGATACTAATAAAGTATTTAGTGAAAATTATAGAAAAGGGTAAAATAATCTTTTTTTAACCAAGTCATTCTGATTATTTAAGAATTTTAAAATATGTTTAAGTTCGGATTGAAATTTCTTTTAATAAAATAATTGTTTCAATCTGATCCCAACCCATTCAATCTATTCAAATTTACAAAACCCGTCCCCTAATTTTAGCCTTGCACCGTGGCATGATCTCACGCTGACTGCAACTCGTAGCTAGCCTCAGAACTTAGATTGAGTCGACTGCAAACTTATAACCATAATTCCAATTAAGCAGGGCTGATAATGGTTCCTCAGGTGCAATTGTTAATAAGAGCTAGAGATAAAAAAATCTCCTGGTTTATGTACTCCGTGTTGACTCTATTTCAAAAAGGTTGGAATCGTCAACCCAGCGGCCTCCTGGTCTCTGCCCCACAAATGTCCAGAGGGGATAAATCACGGTGAATGCTGGGCAGGCCAAGACACCCAGGCGCGAGGGATTTTTTTTTAAACACTCCGTGTTGACTCTAGAATGGGTTAACGGGAGCATTAGATGAGTGAATCACCTTTAGCCACCTAGAAATTAAAAAAAAAGTGTCATTGGGACTATGATACAGTGATAAGATGATTAGTCATCATCTCATGTATCTACGATTCGATTCTTAGTTACGGTATATTTTGTAGAAATTTTTCCTTCAAATGAGTGAGAATTTTTGGACGCTAGGTTTATGGACCGTCCATTACGAGTGCTTCCAGATTTACCCTAGTAATCGGTGGAAAACTTTCATAGGACCGAATCGATCGACCTAGATTCGTTTGTTGCTTGAAATATCATTTTTTTAAATAAACAGAAAAGTGTCGTTGATTCGGATGGTTCAAGTTCAAATCTCTATTTCATCATTTGTTTATCCGCACGAGATGAGCCGATAGTTAGCACGTAGGTATTGCCGCATTGAGGTATGAGAGTCAAAATCCGACAAAATCAGTGTACTCGTCCTTCCTATGCGCTAGCCACAATATCCGGACTAGTAGTTTTCGTGATTTACCTCTTCCGTTTTGACCCTAAGACGAGTTAGCGGATACACTGAGAGTAAGCGAATTGTATTTTATCACATAGAGATAAAAGGAAAAATATATAGACTAATGGTTAATACATGCGGTATTGTCATTTTAAGATTTGGAGATCAAAATATGGTAAAGTCAATGTGCTTCTAGTCACAATATCCAGACTAGTAACTCTTGTGATTTATCTCATCTGTGTAGTTCTGAGATGAATTGGCGGGGCGATCAATTTATTATTATGCAGTAGTTGTCTTACAACTCACTAGATTTTTCCTCGGGTGTTTACCTAATTGCTACATGCGATACCGATCTCCAACTAAAACATTCAACAAAACAATTGTGCACTAGGAAAATAAAGGTAAACGGAAGAAGAAATGAAATGAAATGAAAAGAGAGACACCCACCGCGGAGGAAAGTTGGGCAAGCTGCCAAGGGAGACCGTGGTGTTTCGGTGGAAAAGGAAAGAGCAGGCCAGGAAGATCGACACCAGACGCCCCCCTCTCTCTCTCTCTCTCTCTCCCTCTCCCTCTCCCTCTCCCTCTCCCTCTCCGCCCTGCCAAGTGAAGTGATCAGCTAACTAGCGACTCATCGTCACTTGTCCGGAAGTGATCCGCCTTTTCTCTGCCCTGAAACCCTTGTTTGGGCGGAGCGATCGGGGAAATTGAGGCGGAGGAGGAAGCGGGGGCGGAGAGAGGGGATCCATTGCCATGAGGGTGCCCTGCTGCTCCCTGTGTCATTCGCGCTACGACGAGGAGGAGCGCGCCCCTCTGCTCCTCCACTGCGGCCATGGCTTCTGCAAGGCCTGCCTCTCCAAGATGTTCGCCGCCGCCGCCGATACCTCCCTTTGCTGTCCCCGCTGCCGCCTCCCGACCCTCGTCGGCAACAGCGTCCATGCCCTCCGCAAGAACTTCCCTATCCTCTCCCTCCTCGCCTCCTCGACGTCCTCCCCTTCCTTCGACTACGACTTCACCGACGATGACGAAGAGGGGAATGGTCAGGCGGATGGAGATTATGACCTCAACGAAGATGATTACCTTTCCCATGGGGGCGGTCGCCGCGGGAGGGCTGGCTTGCCCTCTCACGCCGGTTGCTGCTCCGCTGCCAGCACTAGCGCGGCCTCTACTACGGCTATTGACCTTGGCCAACACCACGATCTCAAGCTGCTAAGGAGGCTCGGAGAAGGGCGGCGAGTAGGGCAGGAGGTGTGGTCCGCTGTGCTGTCCAAGGGTTCCTCTTCGTCGAGTCAAAACGGCGGGAGTTGTCGACACCCGGTGGTGGTGAAGCGCATTGCGCTCACGGAGGACACCGATGGGGTGTGGTTGAAGAGTCGGCTGGAGAACCTGCGCCAAGCTTCCATGTGGTGCAGGAACATTTGTACCTTTCACGGGGTGAAACAGACGGATGGATACTTGTGCCTCGTTATGGACAGGTTCACTAGCTCCATCCAGTCAGAAATGCAGCAGAACAAAGGCCGTTTTACATTGGAGCAGATACTCAGGTTCTTGTCTTCTTAATATACCATGCTTTGAATGAATCACTAAGATTGATTTATTAATTTGTAAGTAATGGGTACCATTTACTAGGACATTTGCTTTCGCTAAGATATGCATGGTTTTAGAATGTGTAAAAAGACATGGTTTGTGTAGCTAGGAGCCTAGGATATTTGCTCGTTTGTTCAGTTCTGTATTTATTCTTCCATTCGTGAATTGCTCTCTAGCCTAGGCAACAAGACAACAAGTGTACTTTGGTAGAAAATGATCAATCTTTTGTTTACATATCATAATCCTACTGAAATTTCAAGATGTAATTTTTTTCCCCTGAAAATAGTAAATTAGGAAAGCCCAGGTCATATATGTTCAAATAGTTAAAGTTTCTTCGGATAACAAAATTTCCCAAGTTGTTCAAAATGCCTATCAGTCTATAAGCTTTCCGATTAGTAGGGACAAAGGTAATGCAACGATTTAAAATTTTACATTTATAACAAATTGTAAAACACTAAGTAGGAGGAAATATTACGTATGCCTAATGATCAATAGAGAGAACTTTTCATGATTCAAAGCAATAAAGTTAAATCAATTACATACAAGAGCTTTGAAGACTAAACAGTTTAAACACAGTAGAATTAAATGTATGAAATATAGCTTTAATAATAAGAAAGCTCTCTTTAACTAAACTAAAAAGGTATTTTTAAGAACTGAATATTTCTCGCAAATAACAATATGCCATCACAAAGTTTAATAGGAGAAGATGTATTTAGCCTACCACAGATAGTTAGGACTCATGGCTTCTTGTTGTTATTTCACCATGCTAAATTTCACATTGCTTGTAGCTCCATGTATGTCCTGCTAAAAGGATATAAAATCCATTTAGACAAATGTAGTTATTCCTTGATCAAGTTAAGATTTGGGCTAGTCAGTCTACTTTGTAGGCCATCAATATTTGAAGGTGTATCATGGTCACCACCATCCTTGGTCACAACCAAGGGGTCAGTAAAGTCATTTCCTTTAAGTTGGTATGGAGTTGACATACAATGTTATAGATTTCTCTGAGTGAAGGAAGTTAAAACAGTCTTATCCCTGCTCCATTGGGAACTAACCCATTTAACCCACTAATCTATCCAAAGTCAATACAATTTGATTAGGAAGTAATTTGGGATGATGAGATTCAAAATTGTTGCGGGTGCCAGAGGTGCATTTTTCACTATTCCAGTTACATCTTTCCTTGTCGCCCTATTGGTTAGGAACATCCACCATATATAACATCTGTGGCTGAGTATGCAAAGTAGTTTTCATGATTTTCCCGAATTTAATTAAGAAGGGGCAGGGATTCAATCTCCTTATTTGAAGCATACTTTGGCTTTCTTCAGTTTTTTTTAATAATACTGCAATAACTTTGTTGTAATGTCTTGATGCTGTTGCACATCCTGCAATAATAAGCTAAGGAAAGAAATATGATGATTAGGTCCAGTGAAAAAAGATAAGATACATATTGGAACCATTTGACTGCGTCATAATATGCCAAAGTATCACAAGCAGTTTACTAAAATCCTTTTTTTAAAAATAAATCATTCACTTAAACCTCGTATGCTCAACATTGCATCCACTTGTGGCCAATTTCTACTAGGGGTGTCAAAAATAAGCCCGACCTGAATCTACCTGAAAAAAATCGGGTTTGGGTTGGAAGGTTTCGGATTGAAAATTTTCGTTTCGGGTTGGGTTCAGGTTCGGGTTGACCCGAATTTAAGGTTAGTAGGTTTTTTGGGGTTAAATCAAATTTTATTTTGAAAATTAAGATGCTTTTAGGTATATTAATATCAATATTAATATGATAATGACGGAGTATTAGATAAAAGTGAAGAATTATAGGGAAAATAGCCAAAAAAGTCGTTTTGAATCGGGTTTTTTTCGGGTTATTTGGGTCGGGTTCAGGTTTAGGAGTTTCGGGTTGAATTCGGGTTTGGGTCGGGTTCGGGTTGGGAGTTTAAAAAAAATTTCCAACCAGACCCGAATCCGACCAGATCCACCTAAATCGACACCCCATTTTCTACCCGGTAAACAAACAAGAGCATATTCTATGGACTGCTCAGGTCACTGTGATATTAACTGATATTGTTAATATAATCAATGCCAATTTCTGAAAGCATATGGGCCATATACCATGTATATTATGCAGTGGTTCAACTGCCTACCATATTTATATGCTTTATTATTATTATTATTTTGGCTTAGAATCTGTATATGCTTTTTAAACCTTCACAAGATATTTTCTTAAGATAAAACTAATCCAAGGGATGATTGACGGATAACATATATTTATTTAATCCATCTATTTATTCTGAACAAGTGTCATCATAATTTTGAACATGCTAGTTGAGGAACCAATGTTAATATGGTTAATCTCTACTTCAACTCTCAATCATGAAAACAAAGTTCCTCTATAGAAACGTTGGTAGGATATAGATCAAAGTAGGGTCAACTTCCTACTAAGAACAATAAAAAAGAAAGGTGTCATGGGAAAAAAGTTCTCCCAAGGAGGGATGAAAGAAGCTCGCCCAGCTTCTTCACAATTTTAAGTTTGATTTGGTCAAAAGCAATACTGATGACAACTTTGACCATTGATTCTAGTCAAAATAGTATTTTCTCGGACACTATTGTGTTAATCATTTTTTTTAATGTTTGTAAACAAAGTAACAAACAGCTTTATAAATTAAAATTTCCCCTGAAGGAAAGACAAACCAGGGAGGCAGGGAAAACTTTTCCTTATATGTTTCTCCCACCTAAATTTCTTTGGGTACCTACTCGCTTTCTCTAACTGCTTTCCTTCCTTATAGGTAATCAGCCCCTGAAGCCATCAATCTCAGATAGGGCAGAACCTTTGTTTAGTTTGGTCACCAGTTTGCTTAGTCACCATTTAACTTCAGGAACTCTAATTTTCCATTTAGACCCAAGAGGGTTTTCGACCTTTTAAATGCTCTCTACATGCTAACAGATAAGAGTAGAAAAGTGGGGAATGTAATTCCACCCATCTTACCTTGTGGATGTCCTTGCTAGATCATTGGTTCTCTGATTCAAAGAAGGGTAAAAGAGAGTTCCCTAGAGCGATCAATAAAAAAGTAAAAGACAGGAACAGTGAATCTAATTAGAAAGAGATGAAAATCATGCTGAGGACACTTATAATGCCCTTTGCTATGACTGTAATTTTCTAATTGCAACAGACTGACTTAGGAAAGAGACTACAATGCTCTTGAGTGATGCAAATGGTGAACACCTGTTTAGGTGTTCAGAACTACTTTTTGGGGGATCCATTCGTGCCTTTCTAGCTAATAATGGGATTTGCGGGAGGCAAGATTAGTATGACAACGATAGATCCTTAGAACTACTTGAAATTGAAACTCTGTTTAACAAGCTCTCTAATATATACTAGAGGGCAGTATCCTCATGATTTTCTGGTCACCATTATATCCTTTTGCAAAAACTTATAGCAAGTGAAGGTGGACCTTTTCTTTTCCCATTTTCACATTGATCTGGGCAACATTTGATCTTTCTCTTAAGCTTCTCCTAAGCCATCTATGGAAATTGCTTTCAAGGTCCTCTCCATTTGATAAATACACTGGGACTAGTGCTGCATATCCTCATGACCTGAATCATCTTTATCGAACCCCCTCAAAGCACACATTCATGTATGGCATGAAATGTACTCAGGTGAACCAAACAGTACAAGCTGCATTTAACCTTTAGGGTGGCCTGTAGTACCTATCTAAGGGATCTTGGAAGCCTTTTAACTGTAGGAGAGTTGTTGGTGGGACCACACTAGAATACATTTATTGAGAGAAGAAGCGAGTAGTATGGACATAGTTTTACTTCTCTGAGAAAATTAGTAAGATATATTACACAATAGGTATACAACCTTGCCAACAACTACTTATTATGTTGCATTCTGCTTGGAAAAGGTAGGAATAACTACAAAAAAATATGTGCAATATTAGCTTGATGCATCCATCAAGTGCAATTCCAACTTCTTCCCATCAAGTGAAGCAGAAGGACGACTAGTTGTCATCCCAGGCATCTGCGGTTCGATCCGCAGCTACGGCGTATTTTGCAGGAATTTTTCCTCCAAATGGGGCGCAAACCCTGGGACGTTGGGTTTTTGGACGCCCGCCATGAGCACTTCCTGATTTACCCTGGCGGCCGGTGGGAAATTTCCATGGGACTGGGCCGGTCGCCCGAGGTTGGAAAAACCTCGTTAATCATTTTTATGTAATAATTTGATTGCTCAATTGGAATGTTCATTAGCTTGATGTCTTTTGCAACCTATAGATAAGTCTTATGTTTGTGAATCTCTCTTCTGTGGCAACTTCTTTAGTATGTTAAGCTTGATATGCTGTATGTTATTGATTGCAGGTATGGGGCAGACATTGCTCGTGGTGTGGCAGAGCTCCATGCTGCTGGTATTGTTTGCATGAGTTTGAAACCATCAAACCTTCTTTTGGATTCAAATTACCGCGCAGTGGTCTCAGATTATGGGCTTCCAGCTATTCTAAAAAGACCTATGTGCCGAAAAGCCCATTCAGCTGCTGAGGAATGCCCTTCGAGTTTGCATTCATGTATGGATTGCACAATGCTAAGCCCTCATTACACAGCTCCTGAGGCATGGGAGCCAGTCAAGAAATCACTAAATTTATTTTGGGATGATGCAATTGGTATATCTTCTGAGTCTGATGCTTGGAGTTTTGGCTGTACTCTTGTGGAAATGTGTACTGGATCTGCCCCGTAGGTCATCTAAACACTTCATTTGCTTCCTTGAATGTTTTATTATAGTACATTTATAAGTTTCTATGCAGATGGTCTGGACAAAGTACCGAAGAGATTTATCGGTCTGTTGTCAAGGTGCGGAAATTGCCCCCTCAATATGCAAGCATAGTCGGTGTTGGAATTCCTAGAGATCTATGGAAGATGATTGGTGATTGTCTGCAATTCAAACCTTCAAAGAGGCCTACTTTTCAATCAATGCTAGCAATCTTTCTTCGACATCTACAAGAAATACCTCGGAGTCCTCCTGCTAGTCCAGAAAAGTAAACTGTTGTGTACTTATGATGTTAGTTAAATGAGCTCATACGTATAATTTATTTTGTTGTTTTGATGCCAAAATCCTTCTTGAAAATTAGTAGCAATCAAAGAGAAAGTTTTATTAGAATATCAGCAGGCAGTATAGGACATGTAATATGTTTGCTAATTGACCTTTTTCATTTGCTTTCTCCCTTTTATTCATATCCAAATCAAGAAATTATGGTTTTTGTACTCATGTGGCAAAAAAGGTGACTTGCTCACTCCAAGTGCTTCTCACTGTTGGCCCCACGGCGAGATGAAGAGAGTAAATCACGGTGATTGAGCGGCCTCTTTAGGTGAGAGGGATTTTATTCCCTAAGGGATTGTTCCCCCGGGGATTCGATCCCTGCTTTCATGTGGTAATTTACCACCCAAGTACCAACTCGGCTATGCTCTCATGTGGTTTTTGCACTCATGGTTCTTAAGCTGGAAGTGTATTGATTTTTTGTACTTGCAAAGAATTGAATACCTAATGCTAGTTTCTCTTTTTCTATCTTCCTAATCTAGAATCTATTTAGCTCCAAAACTAATAATTGCTTATCTGTTCAAGTCTTTGCTGTATGGTTGTTATGTGTTGTTTTATATATTACAAAAGATTTTCACAAGGGGTTTGCTACCACTGAATGTAGATCGGAGAATTCTTTTTATGTGTTTCTTTTGTGCTATGTTACCTGTCTCGATGTTTTCACTGGCCTTCTTGAGGGTTTGTTACCTTTGTTATCTTTATTATGCATTAAATTTTTCTTTTTATTTGCTTGTCACAGTGAGTTTCCAAGAGCTACTACAACCAATAATACCTCGGACCCTTCTCCTGTATCTGTGTTAGAGGATTTTCAGTGTAATCCAAATATTTTACATCAACTTATATTGGAAGGAAATTTTTGTGGAATGAGGTATGTCGGAGGAAATGAGAATGCATTACCACATGCCAATTCTTATAAGTCGGTTCATCATGGATTACTTCTTTCTTGTGTTTGGCAGTGATCTGCTTTCAAAGGCAGCTTCAAACAGTAAGAACTCCATCGGTTCTCTTCTAGAAGCACAAAATGCAGAGGGACATACTGCCCTGCATTTAGCTTGTAGGCGAGGTTCAGTGGAGCTTGTGAAGACTGTTTTGGCTTTCAAAGAAGCTGATGTGGATATTTTAGACAGAGACGGTGATCCTCCAATTGTGTTTGCTGTGGTTGCTGGTTCTCCAGAGTGTGTTCGTGCTTTGATTAGTAGATCTGCTAATGTTAGTTCCAGGCTGAGAGATGGCCTTGGCCCTTCTTTAACACATATATGTGCTTTGCATGGCCAACCAGAGTGCATGAAAGTAGGCATTTATGTTATTAATTTTTTTCAGAACATTGCCTTGGTTGTGTTCATTTTCCTAAACTCGCCCATTTAAATTTTCACAGGAATTACTGTTGGCAGGAGCTGATCCAAATGCAGTCGATGATGAGGGCGAATCAGTTTTACATATAGCCATTTCAAAACGATACTCTGATTGTGCTATTGTTATTCTGGAAAATGGAGGATGTAGATCAATGAGAATACTGAATGCACAGAGAAAAACGTAAGACTATGTAACTGCATTAATTAGTAAACATATGAATTCAAGGCTTATTTTTTTCTCCATATCTCTGAGCATGCTCAACAATTACCTTACTTTGTACTGAGTCCTTTCTGTTCAGGTTTGTTTGCATCAAGCCATCAGTAGATTTACTTATTTATTTATAGTTAAAATATATTCTGTTAGCTACATGAACCTAAATTTTATTATTATAAAGGATGGTATTTTGCTACATAATAAAGTATGGATGTTACCTAAAATATGTTATTGAGGCCTTTACACAGTGACTAAGGGGCGAGGGGGGGGGGGGGGGTTGCCCCCCTTAAATATTTTGATATGAAATTACTATAGTACCCTTGTGTTGAACGAAGGGGGAGGGGCTGTCCCCCCTTTAATATTTTGATATGAAATTACTATGGTACCTTTATGTTGAAGCTTCTGAATTACAAGGGCTTGACCATATTTCTAGAAAGATGGTTCAAACAAGAAGGGATGTGGCATCTCTATTAGTTTACAAGCTTGTGACTTTGGCTTTGATTCTACTGGTCGCAACCGCTATTGTGGAGAGAGCATTTTTTGCCATGAAGATTATTAAGAATCGTCTTCGCAATCGTATAAGAGATGAATATTTGAATGATAGTTTAATTACTTATAGCTATTATTAATTATTTTAGAATATGGCAAGTCGTAGGGGTCAATTGTAAGTTAAATTTGAAATTAAAAAATATTATTTAAATTTCGTTATTATATTTTAATTTGTTATGTGATGATTTTTTTTATATGTATTTGTGAAATCTGGCTCTTTGCTATAAAATTTCTGGATCCTCCCTTGCCTTTACGTGTTCTGCTTGGCCATGAAATTATGATAATTGTAATTTTTTATTATAAAAATAGTAGTTAAGGACTTGGTCTATATGACCATATTACTTCTAGTCGTTTCACTTGCAGTTATTTTGCTACTGTTTCTGATGATTTATGTCATTGATCATGAAAGTAATACCTATGACAACAATTTATTATATGGGTCTCTTTCATCAGCCATTGTCAGTGCAGATTATAGTTTCGCAAACTTGATTATATGTGATGTAAAGCAGTCCCTTGCCTCTAGTCTGGAGCTGGAGTTTAAATTTGGTACATTTAAGCGAAAATATCACTGCTTGATCTACCTACTCTCCTGTTTGGCCTCCTCATTGCATAGTCCTTTGTCTAAAATGCATAATCGTCTGCACATGGAGCACTCTTTAGTACATTGCATATTTGTGCAGTAAGTTCAAATTGCCTTTTCTAGTTGCATGAATATCTACATTCTCCTCGGATACTATGTGACCAACTAGTATACCATGCATCTTCGTCAAACTATTTTTGTTCTAACTATTTGGGGCCAGCTATATAACTCTTCCCTTCCATTGAGGTGCCAAACTATATTTGTTCTAACTGTTTGGGGCTGTCTATATACTCTTACCCTCCAATGAGCTATAAGTCTATAACGTTCCCATACAGAAGCTACAGACAAACTACCATTGGTTAACCTTTTCTTTAGTATGTGCTTGGTTTTAGAAGGCAATCATGGGTATAAGAATCAATGAGTTCCAATTTAATTGCATTATTGTAGTTGGAATGATTACCTAAAATCTAGTTCCCATCCCTTGCTAAAGAATCTATTTCACATTCCACATTGATCGGTAAGTTCTACAGAAAAATGACAAGTTTACATACAATGTCGATCTAGCATAGACCAAAAACTACAAAATGCCACCACTTAAAGAATTTGAATAAATTATAATTATTATCTAATTTCATTTTAACAATTGATTAGAATTTTTCTTGACATAATTAAATTATTCTAAACAATTAATTAAATTGTGTGTACAAAACTATGTGGTCACAAATCAAATAATACTTGAAATTTGTCTAGCAAAATTCTTTGATATTGCTACAGAACTATTAGATGTAATATATTCGGAAAACATGGAGGGAGGTTACACTGAACTTTTAAGCACATTTCCCCATGTTTTATGCGCTATCATGCATGCTGCATTGGTTCCATGAAACCTTACTTCCATAATAAGATAGTTGAAAGGTTTTGTATTGCCCTGCCCCACAAAAGAAGATTTGGAATACGGCACAAGAATAATCAAATGAAATAGTGAGATTACTAATTCATTGAAGTTTTTTGGCATTATCAACTTTTACTTATTGCATGAGTTGCTCCTTAGATATATTGATTCTGTTATGATTAACATAAAATGACTTTTTCTTTGAAATTTCTTTATCCTTATCATTATTATGATTTTTTTTAAAAAAAAACTTTTTGATAACCATTTTGATGAAAGGCCCTTGCATTTATGCATTGAGACATGGAATGTTGAAGTGGTGAAGAAGTGGGTTCAGTTGGCATCACAGGAGGATATTGATGAAGCCATAGACATTCCAAGTTCCAATGGAACAGCATTGTGCATGGCTTCTTCTCTCAAGAAAACTCGTGAAATTGGTACTTTTCCCTTTATGCAAACGTAACACTATGTTTTTCTTACCTTTCTACTGCTATTTAATCTATTTACGATAGACACATAAACATTTCCATCAGCTCTCAACAATACTCAGAAACTTCAAGGTATAAATGAAGGGATCACACTGATAATGCTATGATCATGAGATAAATTTAACCTTAACATGCACTGTAATTTTATCTTAATTGTTATAATGTGATGGTTGATCACAGTCAACTTTTTCAAAATGAAATGGTTGACTTGTTAGATTTTTTGTACCAACCATATATTTAAAATTCTGTTTAGTGTTAGACAACATGGGTGATTTCCAGTGTTTCACTCATGTTCTTAAATGAATGACGGTTGGCGCGAGAAAAAGATATAGTGAACTAGTTGACATGGCTGAACATTATCTGTTTTTCTCGTGTCATATATGTATTGCCCCATGTATTGCCTGTATCAAATTACACAATTCTTGTTTTTTGACATGGACTGAGTTAACTAAAGCCTACTTGAGAGTCATCTAAATCTAAATGAAACCTAATTTAGATTAATTATCAATAGTTATTCATGGCACATACAATGCAGTTTAATTAATGGTTTAGATGTGATGGATACTATACACTATGAAGTATAATTATATAATATATATAACTACATATGTTATAGATTAAGTAATTAATAAGCCCATGAAAGCTTATTTTAACCATAATTGATATCCATCGTAATGACTTCCCTAACACTATATTTTTGAAGCATCATATGATCACTAATCAAATCATAGCTTCAGCACCTATTTGTACCTTTGTCTGATCTAATTCCATTTATGCTAGTCTAGCTTCTAATTGTCAATCAAGTAATTTAAATACCAAATTTTCTAAGAGAAATACTTAATCTTGGTGCTGGAAAATTATGGTGTTGATCTCTTTATACCCTACAAGAATCAATGCTTCTGTCTGCATGATACCCATTCTGGTAGTAGTATTTAGTAGAGGCTCCTACTAATAACCCATTAGTAGTGATACTTTTACTATTACTAATAAGGTATGGCATAAGTTCATTATTTTGTCATATTTTTTTGAGTTGTTTCTATGAAAATTTAAAATGTTATTATCTAGTTTTTGGTAGTGAACAAATAAAATTGGCAGTGTTCAAAGGGTGGCCTAGTCTAAAACCATGTTGGCATGGTCCAAACCAAGCATGTCCATGCCAGTGTTGGCACGACCTTGACATTGAGATAATACTATTCTCGGTTGATATCAAAACCAAAACTGATAATGGAATAAACCTTATTTGGCTCTCCCACATCCTTTGGAACATTCTCTTTGCTTTCCACCTTGTGAGCAGATCTGCCTCTCATGCCATGTAGAGGTCAACAACTACTTAAACCCAAAATTCCTAGGCATTTAGGTGATGGGTTCGCTTGGTGCTTAAACATGTCAATCCTGAAGGCTGTAAAGGACCATTGGTGCTTGACCAGATAATATATTATTGTTAGATCCAAAATCTACTGATGTGCTTGTTTCGTGGAGGTATTGACCAGATTATGTATTATCATTAAATTCAAAATCTTTTAAATGAAACAATATGATGTTTGTTAGAGAACCTTTTGATTTGGAAATGATCTTTAACTTCAATACATTTAAGATAATGCCATGGACTTTGTGTTATTTTATAGGAGCTGATGAGCTTTTCATTTAGTTACAATTTGTATTATTCTTCTTTTATCAGAATTTCTTGTTAGTTTTGAAGTGTTTGATAGTATTGAAATTGATTGATTTGAAACTCTTTGATAGAGGGCCGGGAATTGGTTAGAGTGTTGTTAGCTGCTGGTGCAGATCCCACAGCCCAAGATGAAGTGCACTACCGTACAGCATTGCATACTGCAGCAATGATCAATGATGCAGATTTAGTTAAGGTAGCTGATTATTCAGTTTTTTTTCCCTCTCAACTGCATACGTGTTTCTTTTCCCATTTCTTAGATTTTCTTCACATGGAAATTCTTTTTGATATTTATGACTAGATCATTCTGGAAGCCGGGGTTGATGTGAACATTAGGAATGCACAAAATACAATACCTCTCCATGTTGCATTGAATAGAGGCTCAAATTCATGTGTTGGTTTGCTTTTAACTGCTGGAGCAAACTGTAATTTGCAGGTAATATGATAAATTGTTTTTGTAGTTTGAGATGAAAAGTTCTTCTAAGTGAATTTAACTGAGGAGTTAATACCGGTATGATTATCCTAATCTGCTACTCAATCTACTTCAGAATTGTTAACCTCTTTCAGTACATGGAGGTTTCTTATGGCCTTGTTTGGATATAGTGCTGTCTATTGTCCTCTAGATAACATGCAAGAAAAAATTGTTTAGCATCCAAATTTAATAATTTTGAGACTCCAGAACTACAAATGTTTAATAAAAAAATTGCATTTTTTTCTACTTTAATCTTCAATGATGTGAAATTTTTGTTGAAGATTTTGTCATTGAACTTCTTCAATTGCAGTAGAAACACAACAAAGAAATGTGGTGTCATTTTTCATTAACTTGAGGACAGGTAAATATCTGGCTAGCTTAGCTTGCTAGTGTTTGAGAGGAAAGGGCAGTTTAATTAATTAGCAAAGTCAATAGCTAAGCCAAACATAAGACTCTTTCATAGTAATGACCAAATGAGCATTGGGGAGGTAGTAAAATGAGTCTCACCGAAAGGTTTGTTGAAGACATCAGTAAGCAATCAATTCTTTGGATAAGAATAATAGTGTCTTGGTTTTCTTGGACATTACATTTCTGTTGAAGGCATAATCAGCTTCGATATGTATTTTTGCATTTTTTCTCATAATACCTCCTTAAACTAAAGAAATACAGGAATGCAAAGTTTGCGACTGTAAAAGGGAAAATGTGAAAGATTATTGATGAAGGAGAGATTATGGCTCCTATAACGACAAAAGAAGAAAAGAGGCAAAAGAGAGAAAAAGGAGAAAATGCTAGATGAAAGAAAGAGTAATTCCAAACATCTCATTAATTAATGGGAGAGAAAATGTCAGAATAGAAATTATCTACTAACCATCCTAAAAAACAGCAGGTTTGAATAGGTGGCCCTGATGCATTGGCAAGCAAGATAGGTGCTAGGCAGGCTAAATTATCTATTTATGTGGTGAATAGGGGGAGACTAACTAGGTTCATATGATGATCGAGAACCTAACGAAAACCTCTAAAATAATTTTATCGTTAAAGAAAAGTAGTTCTTGTGATTGTGGACGTCTAGACTAAGCTTTTGAGGTGTTTACTAAAATTTGTTTTGCAAATGGCAAACACTTTAGTTAATCATATGCATGTTATTGACAAATATGACCTATTGTATTGTATGTTGTTTGCTGTATGATTGACATTCATTTTTTCTATGTCAAATTATGAATTGGATGGATTGGTTGGTATACTTTTTTTTGAGTAAATGATAGTCATCATATTTGTAGTGGGTTGACAACATGCCACTTCGAAACACTTCTTTTAAAACCTTGCATCTGCCCAATAAAAAGGGAGAAATGTAGAAAAAAATTGCTATGAGAGAGCTATAAAGCTTCAATATCTAATCAACCAAAAAAGAGAGAAGTGGAGAAAATGCTGGAAGGAAGAGGGATAGTGATGTTTAGACATTAACTATGCTAAGGGAATTCAGGAGGATATGTTGGAAAACAATAGATAAATAGTTGGATACAAGAGAGGATTTGATAATAATAGGGAGCTATAGTTCAAACTTAAGAAGGCAAGGGCAGCAAAGAGATCCATGCTGCTGAATGCAAAGAAGCAAATGTAGACTAGCAAGCTAAACTGACAAAAAGGTGGAAGTTTGAGATGCCTTTTAAAAAAGCTTCAACTACTAAGTTGGGGCTTGATGCTGAACCTGGTCGTCTCAAATTTTACTAGATCGCTCTGTTTAGACTGATACAGATATTTGATGCATGACTAAATCATTTGGATGTGCTACATTCTTTTAACTGATCCTATGGATGTCTTGTAGGAAGATAAGAGTGTACTTGTTCATGGGCTTCGCTTGGGTGCACCTTTATCCTTGTGCGATAGTGTTTTGCTGAGCCTGTGCCTGTACGTGGGTAAAGTGAGTCCTTGCTTTGGAGAGAGGTGGATTAATGTTCTTTGCCATACAGAAGAATGATGCTTGGAAGAGGTGACCATAACATTATTGAACTGGGCACGTATAGCTAAATATTCATGTACTACTGAAGGAAGCACAAGGAGATGATGAATCACTGTGAAATTGAGAGGGTCGCAATGACTATGCTGCTCTTAACAAGTTAGTGGAAAAGAGTTTGGTTTAGTAGACAAGGTGTACGGCTGTGACTACATGGCTAGGCGAGGGTTGTGAGTATTATTAGTGCTATACTAGATCAACGACTACAGGGAGACAGTTTGGAGAGTGAATTGAAGACAAAGCAACAGTATAGAGCTTTAGGAAGTGAGCATACTGGTTGTCGCTTGGCATGGTCTGTGGTGATGCAGTAGCAAGTGAGACTGTAAAATGCATTTGTGTCACGCATTAATGAAGGATTGGAAGGGGAGGGAAAAAGAGCGGTGGGAGAAATGTGCTAAAGCAGGAGGGGAGGCTATTGTCAGTTGTATCATGCCCATTGCTCTCCTCCTTGATTGAGGAATACAGAAATTTGAGTGGATAAAAATCAAGAACTGTAATGTCGAGTTGAGAGGAAGAACTATAATAGCATGTCGAGAGCAAAATTGCAATTGCATAATTAAAAACATTGAACAGCTATACCATCTACAAAAGCTTCCGAGATAGCAGCTAATGAAGCTCAATAACCAATACTTATTATTTGACACTAGTTAAGTTGCAACCGTGAAAACAGAAAGTGTGCAATCAAGGTAGCTTATAGTGCCTCCTGAAACACGATAGACTGTGGTTGGTAGAGAAAGCAGTTTGCTTATATCCTTTTGAACTTCATTTTGTTGGTGCAATTGTCTTCGGGTCAAGGTTGACCAATTTGAACAGTTTGCTTATATCCTTTTGAACTTCATTTTGTTGGTGCAATTGTCTTCGGGTCAAGGTTGACCAATTTGACTAAGTTCAAATTGGATCGAGCTTGAGTTTCGATGTTTAGATAATATGTGAGAAAGAAGTCAAGTAGGTCTGGGTTGATAGAATATTTCATGATGTGAAGACCTAGTTGGGAACTAGGCAGTGGAAGTCTTAGCAGGGCTAGACAGTGAAGACCTAGTTGGGAACTAG
>JAGFNQ010008428.1:0-17723 GCA_024364735.1 Boesenbergia rotunda
CACACGCGGGGCGCCCCAATTGCGCTGCTGTCGGGGCGTTTACCTCGCCCCCAATTGCGCTGCTGTCGGGGCGTTTACCTCTCTGCTGACTTTGGGTTGACTCTGGGGCGCCCGACACATCCGGGGCGCCCTGCTCAGCTACGGCCTCACTCCTTTGAGGCTCTCTGAGCTGCAGAAACACAGTCCTTCGGTCCTGCATCCAGGGTTAGTCCAAAACAGCAAATAATAAGTTAGTTAAAACAGCCTTAGCTGTCTTGGTTCTGACTTTGGATCTCCAAAATGGAGCCCTAGGTCGAACCGACGCCTAATGTTCCCTCGAGGGGAACGCGTCCTCACCTACTCCTCTCGGGAGAGTTTTACCTGGTGCCAACCGGATCCTCCAGTTGGACTTTTGCCCAGCAGTCCTTCGCCAGGTCTTGAGTTACCAAGCTTCCCTTCGCTTGGTGCCTAGCAGCCCTTCGCTAGGTTTTTTCTTCTGGCAGCCCTTCGCCAGTGCCTAGCATTCCTTCGCTAGGGCTTGTCCTGTCTGGCAGTCCTTCGCCAGTGCCTAGCAGTCCTTTGCTAGGGCTTGTCCTGTCTGGCAGTCCTTCGCCAGTGCCTAGCATTCCTTCACTAGGGCTTTTCCTGTACACTCAAGAAACTCGTTAGACAACCATTAACCCTTAACTTTTGAACCTTTTTGCCAATATCAAAACACAGGTTTGACTTGGGTGCATACTGCACCAACACCTTCTTCTTCAAAGACTCAAGATAAACCTTGCAGTTTCTTCGCCAGTGACCCTCCTTGCCACAATGATGGCAAGTGTCTTTTGGTGTCTGTTCAGTCTTTTTGGCCTTTTTCTTTTTTCCTTTATTCTGTTCTTTGGCCTTCCTCTTAGAACCTTTCTTCGAGGAACCAACTAACAGTACCGTCTTCTGATCCTGCTTTACAGAAGGCTCTATAGTCTTCAGCAGGTTGAGCAACTCAGGAATGGTTGTTTCCAGCTTGTTCATCCGATAGTTCATCACAAATTGTGAATAACTTTTGGGCAAACAATGCAGAATTAAGTCAATACTTAGTTCATGATCCATTGCAAAACCGAGTGTGCTCAGTCGCTCAATGTACCCCAACATCTTTAACACAAACTGTGAGGCAGAAGTGCCTTCCTGCATCCTAGAGGTGAAGAGGAGTCTGGAGACTTCGAACCTTTCGGATCTCGCCTGCTCTTCAAATAACTCATGAAGATGGAAGATGATGGTATAAGCATCCATATGCTCATGCTGCTTTTGCAGCTCAGGTACCATAGAGGCTAGCATGATGCAACTCGCAAGTTCAGAATCAGTCACATGTTTCTGATAGGCCACTAACTGGTCTGGAGTTGCATCTTCTGGAGGACGGTTGGGAAGTTGATCTTCAAGGACATAAGCAAGCTTCTCTGCCTTGAGGACTATCCTCAGGTTTCGAAGCCAGTCCATGAAGTTTGGCCCAGTCAGTTTATTGGTGTCCAAAATGGAACGCAAATTCAGAGAAGACATGATCGAGTGATTATCCTAGAAATACAAATTGAGCTTATGTGAGAAGAATGATAAAGAATGCATCAACATACATTAATTAAATCCTATTTATTTTTCGAATTGAATAACCCTTTTTATCAATTCGGGAGATCGTAGGAACACCTCCAAATAGGTTGATATCCAACCATAGATAAGAACAACCATGGCTGTGGCCATCAAGTTATTCTTAGCTATGAAGGTAGGTAATTATACCGATTACATATCATATATATGTAACTATCACTTTATGCTATCAACTAATTGAATGTTTGCATAAATCATTGGGTTGTTAACTCATTAACAAGTATGCAACAATATACATAGCACCCAACTGCACCTCTCTTTACATCGACCTTGGCTGTGGCACAACAAATCGATGCTCCAAGCTTAAGGCTGACCCATTAATCAAGAAATAGTTTTAATATGGTTGGAGCTCATTCAACCGTTTAGTCAGGCTTGGATGTGTCCAACAACCAAAACTAAGGATTGACCTCTGACTCCAACTATATTATTCATAAACTAATTCCATGGTTTGAACATGTTGAGGTTCAAGCCGGGCATGGATGTGTCCATCAACCCAAACGAGAAATAAAACTCCGATTCTAACCATATTAATGGAAGGTGTTGGCCTTAATATTTTGTAAGGGTTTTGGGTCTCATCCTTTCTTTTAAAAGCACATTCATGACATATAATTATGTCATGACTAACGATTTCCTTAATAAAGTATGTATGTGACTTAATTTATCAAGTCTCATTAATTGGATTAGGAACCGGATTTCCTAATCCCGATTTCATACTTTATTCAAAGAATTGTTTTGGGAAATAATTTCCTATATTGTCATAATCAATTTCGGAAATAATATGTTTAAGACTTTGATTTCTCTAAATCAAATCTTATTAAATTAAAAGACCAATTCTCTTAATTCAACCACATATTATTTTCATGAATATCTTATTTAAGAAAACTCTATAGGAAACCATTTTCCTAATTAATTTTGGAGACAACAATATGTAAGAGCATCACCTCTTAAATCAAATAAGGAAATTATCCTAAATTTCCAAGATTTGATCACATATTTTATTTATGGATTAATTAATTACAACAAATTATTTTCTAAGGGTGGCTCCCCGAGGCTCAGATACCCAAAAAAAAAAAATTTGTCATAAATCCAATTTGGTCCGCTCCCCGAGGCGTAACCAAATTAAACATGACAATTTTATTCAAAATGGAAAATTAAATTACAACAACTAACTTTAAATTGGACGGCTTCCCGAGGCTCAATCCAAAATAATGAATTTTGTTAATAATTTAAAACCAATTCGAATTTAATTGTCAATTAATGATCCATAAATTTGTCTAGACTTTCTTGAAAGAAAGTGCCCAAAATTGCGAGATTTCATAATAGGTTTTCAGAATAATTGTAAGTTTCTGGTACAAAGAAAACTTACATATTTCCAAAATTGAAAATTTCCAAAATAGGAAATTTCCAAAATTGGAAAGTTTCCAAAGATGGGAAGTTTTCACAATTATCATAAAATTTCAGAAACTAGGATATTTCAAAAGTTTACGAAATTTCATGAGGATTTCCAAACTTTGAAATTCCTAAATCTAAAATTTATCATAATTGGAAAGTTTCCATAATTGGAAAATTTTCCAAAATTGAGATCATGACAAAGTTTTCCGCAAAACAATTATATGATTATGTCGAACACTAACCGGCTCTGATACCACTGTTGGGACCGGGTGCATGTTGACATGGATACGGGTTCGTAATTTTAAAAAATAATTACGTGCAGCGGAAGAATTAGCATAAATAATTTCTCAAATTATTTTAACCACGTATCTAGCATGCAACCTTATGATGTGTGGACATGATCATAAATTAAAATTTTACAGAAAGTAAACTAATTTACTCAATACCTCGCGTAACTCGAAGTAAGGGACGAGATCCTACCGTAGCGTCCCTTGGAAGCTCCGCCTCTATTCGCGTCCACGCCAAGTTCTCTTCGGGATGACTTCGCAAAGCCACGAGTTTCGTGCCGACAAGAACTACTAGATTCTCCAAAGGCACGACAAGAGTAACAAGAGAGAGATGGAAAACTAACCACCAAAAGAAAAAACGGAATCAAGATTCCGGGAGGAAGGAAGGAGTCGCGCCCCGCTTCTTCTTCTTCTTCAGCCTCTTCTTGGTGGTGGCTCACGGCAAGGGAAGGGAGGGCAGCCGGCCCTAGGAGAGGGCAAGGGTAGCTGGCCCTAGAGGGAGAGGGAGAAAAGGAGAGGAAGAGAGGCGAGGCAAGAATTCTTGATCTCTTGAATTAATCTCCAAGCCTTGCCTTGGTGCCTTTATATAGTAGCCTCTTTATCGCCAAGTCTCCTTTTAACGGAATTAGTTTTCATAAGAAATTTATCTTATAAATTTTCTATGAATTATTTCGTTATGCCAAGTTTTTATTATAACTTAATTTATAATAAAAACAACCATGTCTCCCCTATTATTATGGAATAAATTTACACAAGAAATTTATTATATAAATTTTTCTTATCATGGAAAAATCAATTATGAATAAAATAAACCAATCCAAGGTTTATTTTAATTTCCATGAAAATAAATCTCTTTATATAAATTTCTTTATATAAATTTCTATATATAAATTTCTTTATATAAATTTCTTTATCCATAATTTTATAAAACAAATCATGCTTGATTTATTCTATAATTTAAACCAAACAATTTGGTTTCCCTTTTTTATTTTGGCTGGCCAAACCAAAGAGGGTGGGGACCTTCTTTGGCTGGCCAAATCCATGTCGTTACCTTACGAATTAAACTCATTTAATTCGTCCAATAAGCCTTCAAAAGACTTAGCCATTTTACGCTTCCGTTGCGTCTCTGATAAATTCAGATTCGACTTATTTCTCTTGATCGAAAAATCCAATTTTCAACTCGTTTTAAATCCCTCGGATTACTCGTAGTGCGTGTGACTAAATAGGCTTTCGATTTATGTTGGCTGTCTATAATCAACCAATTATAGAACGATCATGAGTGGTACCTAGTAGTACATCATGACCCCTAATTAATCGAAAGATCAACGGTTGACCTCAGATATAATTCTGAAACCCTTCAGCAGCTGTAATGAGTCGTGCCTCATTCCCTTCACCATCTAATACCTACTTGGTTCAGGACACGGTCTATGTGTGTCAGTCCCCACTAGGCTGACTACGTCACACCTAGCCCAAGTAATGTCTTTCTCGTCCAACGGATTCTAATTACTCTAATGTTTCCTAGAGATTCATACTCGGAACATGTTATGCTCTAGTCAGAGGCTTCGAGTAACAATCCGACGATAGGCCTTGGGTATACATCTCCTCGCAAGGAGTGGTGAATCCTTTGTAGGTTGTTCAAACATCTTCGGGCACTTCGGCTTATACCCAACCATCCTGGGTCCACACCTCCTTAGAGATGCTTGCTTAAGATGTCAAAGTATAAGTCTCCGTGACCAAGATGACTTGAACACCGTAAGTCAAAGGAACATCGCACTTAAGCTGCAGTAAGAACTTTCATTGACATATTTATATGTAGATTACCATAGGAAGTTTTACAGCTAGTCACTCCAATGAACTAGTTCCCTTAACTAGCATCCATGTTTATCTACGTATATCCCAATGTCACCAGCCAGTGAGAATCAACTGATTAGAGAATAACCCATGCTAGTCTCAACAGAATTGACAGTGTCCATATTTATCAATTCATCGACTAGGGACAATTTCAATACTTCACAATTGCACATGTAGAGATAATCACTAGTTGTGAATTCATCACAAATTCTCTCATGCTGTGAATTGTATTACGGACATTCAGTAAATGAGTTTAAGATCTCAATCAAATACATGAACATGTATACTCAAATAGTGAATATTCATTTATTAAAGTAAATTATTACAATCATAAGGCGATTGTCTTAGGACACTTCTCTCATAATACTAACAATAGGATCTTTTTCTTTTTCTTTTGCCATGTCACTGCCACACACACACTTGCCCCTCCTACTACTCCTCTTAGCTTAGTATCCTCTTGCTTGATCTGTGGTATAAGAAAATAAAACTTATAAGCACATAGGCTTAGTAAGACCCTTTCCTACTCACTAAAACCATCCGTCACATATAGTCAATGGAAAGGGCATAATATAGAGAGTGTAACATAACAAAAGCATATCATGAGAAGGTATTCATAAAGCATTTGACATGAGAAGACATATAGATGTACATGAAAACACATAATCATCTAGAAGTGCTTAACATGTAATGAAAGTGCATAGAGCTCATGGCATAAGAAGTACTTGACATAAAATAGAAGCACATAAAATACTTAACATAGAGAAGTTCTTGACATAAAACATAAGCATATAAAATACTTAACATAAAGAAGTTCTTGACATAAAACATAAGCATATAAAATACTTGACATGGAATAGATGCATGACATGAATGATTAACATGAGTTAAATGCACATAACATAAGGATGCTTATTTGAAAATCATAATTATAAGTACTTAAACATAAATCTCAACATCAAGGGGGGCCCTGGCTTGTACCACATACATCCATCATTTGCCCACATCCCTAAGTAAATGCGAGGTAGCTAGTCTCGACCTACTAGGGTACTAGGTTACCTTCAACTTAGGCACAGCTACGGTAGTCCAGAACCGAGGCTTTCTAAGGAGCCCATCCCTGTTGGACAGCTACGGTAGTCCCAGAACCCAGGTTTTCTAAGGAGCCCATCCCTTGGACCTTACTTGGGTCCGGTACAAGCCCATCCATAAAGTAAAATAGCTTCACATGCTTCTTTTTACATCATAAGAAATGCTCTTGGCATTTCATCATTCATAGAATTTATAGAGCCTAATTAAAGACATAAACATGATCTTAATACATAAAGCATGGTATAAAGCATACTTAGCATTTCATTATTCATAGTCAATGCATAACATCATTATGCCTTAAAGGCACAAACATAGACTTGATTCATAAGGTATGTCAGCACACATCATTATGCCTTAGAGGCATGAACATCATCTTAATTCATAAGGCATGACATACATACATAATTATGCCTTAAAGGCATAAACATCATCTTAGTTCATAAAACATGCATGATCATGATACATAAGGTAAGCATGCATAGATAAGTTTTTACATACATGACACATATCACATAGCATACATGATCATGGTATCTATCATAAAGCATGCATGGGTAGGATCCATATGAACATGATACATACTACATAGGTTCTTGACATTCAACATAAACATGCGTAGGTCTACATAACCATAATATATATATCGTAATACATATGTTCAAGGCATTTAACATAATGCATGCATAATTCTACATAAACATAATGCATACTTCACAACACATGTGTTCATGGTATATGGTTTAAAACATCCATGCATAAAACCTACTAAAACATGACACATAACATAAGCATACAAGGTCGTGATGCATAGCACATAAAGTTAGGGTTTAGCCACCATAAAACTCATGCAACATACTTGAACATATATTTACATCATAATAAGCCATAAACAAGTACACTTGAAACCTTAGCCTAACCCAAACCTTAGACTTAGGTGCTTGGCCGAAAGTTTGTAAATGAAAGTCCCATTATTCAAGCAGCATGTGAGGTACCATAACTAACGTAAAGCCCATACAATACATACAATGCCATAGGAAGCCATTAGAATACATGATTGGGGCTAACCCTAATTCCTAGCATGGAAGTGGGTCTTGGTCGAAACCCCAGAGGGGTCTCAATAACATGTATAATTCGTATAACTCACAATTAACATCCATTGTATCATAGGGGATCATAATAAGCATGCTTGGAGGGTTAGATCTAATCCTAACCATGAAAAGGGGAGAGGGGCCGAAACTTCATAACGGCTTTGGGTGCTACAAAAATTCCACAACTCACAATTCATTCTTATTTTATCATGAGAAAGGATTAGGAAGTATAAGTGAGGTTTTAACATCATCCCAAGCCCTAAAATGGTGCTTGGCCGAAACTTCTAAGAAACCCTAATTCCATAGTTTTCTCAACATAGATCCCAAACAAATCTTAAATCAAGAAAGACAACATAAAAGCTATTATACCACAGGTGAGGGAATCTTACCTCTTGTTGTCTTGGTTATAAACCTTAAATAGAGGAAAAGTGAAGACCTTCTTGACCTTAGAACACCCCTTGCCCTTGTAGCCTTGTAGGAAACCTTGGATCTCCAAGAGGGAGTCCTCTTGTGAAGTTTTCCAAGGGAAAACCTCCCTTGTGAGTCACGGCAAGGAGGTACAAACCATGTTGGAAGTACAAACCAGCCAAAATAAAACAAAAACTTTAATTTTATTCGCTTGGCCAAAATTTGATTCCCCAACCTCAGCATTGCATGACTGAAGCACTAACCAGCAACCCTACAACACATTCTGTTTTAAACTGACACCAGTCGACTGATAGTTGACCAGTCGACTGCCCGAGGCGACGAAGCCTTTTGTATGATTTTGCTACTGGTCCCAGTCGACTGGTAGCTATCGTAGTCGACTGGCAATTCTAAAATCTGAAAATTCAGATTCCATAACAGTGCCAAAGTCAACCCACTTCATATAAAAAACCCCACAAACTCATATTTAAGCTTACTAACAGGAATACAATGATTCTAGGCTATATTCTACATGTTTTCATGATATTAAAGCATACTTCAACCATTTCTAAGCATGAAATTAGAAACACGAACTTTCTATCAACTTGCTACTAAAGCTAAGCATTGTTTCTATCTAGATGCACCAATAGTAGCACTATAATATCAGAAATGGTTCTATATCCTTAGATCATGCATTTTACTACTAGTTAACACACACTTGAAATGTATCATTCAACATATCACATGTAGGAACTAGGCATGGCATGACTGCATGGTATTAACTCATGATACATAATCTCATACTAGAATTCTCGCAAGACTCATATCAAGAGTGGTGCTAACAACATAACAAAAGTACATAAAATGCGAAAAATGATAAACATGATGAAGAACTAGTTCATTTAACATTCTTAATCATGAATCCTCATAATACAAGTTCCCAAGGTCCTTTTTCCTTCCAAGTTTCCACCATCACACACTCCACATCATCCCTGCCGCTTCCGCTACACCATTTTTCCTTTGCCCTTATCTGCAATATAAGGAAAAAAGAAACTATAAGCATAAAGCTTAGTAAGTACCATCCTACTCACAAAACAATGCATATCTCGAAACTCATGCTTTTGAAAACACATGTAGGAAAAACATATCATGCTTGTCATTTATTCTTGCTGAAACATATAATCTAAACAAATATCATGACATACTCATCATACTAAGCACATGAACTAAATCATATTCTTATAACTAATTTCATATAGCATCCATAGAATCTAACTGAACTAAGCATGATCTTAAAACTGTTTTCACTTAAAGGTAATACTGAACTTTTAAAACATACATATAATAAGTGAAAATACTAATCATGCTGCTGTGGGCCCGGCAATGTGCTGCTAATGTGCGCATCCCTAAATAGATCCAAGGTAGCTAATCCCGAACCCATTAGGGTACTACTACTAGGCGATCTAGGGGCCTAGGGGCAACTAGGAGCCCACTCATGGATGAACTAGAGTCCAAGCACTTGCCATAAAAAGTAAAATACTTTCATAAATATTCTTTTCTTTATCCTTGCATCTACTAGGCGATCTAGAGCCTAGGGGCGATCTAGGAGCCTACCCAATGGACGAACTAGGGTCCATAAACATAAAGCAAGGGTAGCTAATTTCATAACATGCTAAAACTCATATTAGAGCTTCTTAACATTTCCTCGAGCACCTTGCATGCCTAAAACTCCCCTCTTCTTTTAAGGACACTTCCTAGGCACTCGACGGTGCGTCTAAACCCCAAACTAAAGGGGGAAGCACGTCCAGCCCATCTAGTGGTGCCCTTAAAGTAGGTAGAGAGAGTAGATCTGCACATAGGGACATAAACTTACAATTAGTTAAAACTAAGGCGTTTAGGCATACGAACGAAGCTACTTATACTACAGGTGAGGGGTACATACATCCTGCGCTTGTTCTTACAACTCTAATACGTAGGGTTTAGGGAGAGGGAAGATCCTTGGAGTCTCGGAGAGGCTCTAACGACGGACTACTCCTTGAGACAATCCCTTAACGTGTCCTCCTTCTTGAATCCACCCAACACAAGCCCTTGGACTCCCTCCTTGGGTTGCCGTGAGTGAGGGAGAGAGAAAGGCTCTGGAGAGGGTGAGGAAAAATCGCCCAAGAGGGAGAAGTCAGCAGTGAGAAGATGAGGGAAGGAATAAACCTAAAAACCCTTAAGTTTTTCTTTTATACTTATGGAAAAATTAACTAACTTCTCCTTATTTATCCTTTCCTCTATTCTATTTCGAAAACAAACCATCCCATTGGTTAATCCTATTCTCCTCTAAGACAAAGGTCTAGGGATCAAACCCCACATAAGCTTTTTTACTGTGTATTCTATTTTTATTCCTTTTTGCCTTATTTGTCCACGGAAAAATTCTATAAAAATATCCATAAATTTGGAATAAATTCTAGGATATTTCTAAAATTAGGTTTGAGAATTTTCGGACATTACAATCCCCCATACCTTATAAAAAGCTCATCCTCGAACTTAAAACAACCCTGGGTATTTCTGCCTCATGCTGTCCTCTGGTTCCCATGTTGACTCTTCTACTATGTGATTTTGCCATATGACATTCACTAATGGTACCTCCTTGTTCCGTAATTTCTTAACTGCTCGGTCTATTATCTGAATCGACCGACTATCATATCTGAGATCTTCACGGACTTGTACCGTCTGTGGCTCTATCACCTGGGTGGCATCTGGGATATGCTTCTTCAGCATGGAGACATGAAATACATTGTGGATAGCTGACATCTCCTGAGGTAGCTCTAGCTTATAAGCTACTTTGCCAACTCTTCTAGTGATGGGGTATAGTCCTATATATCTTGGACTTAGCTTGCCCTTCTTCCCAAAACGCATTACTCCCTTCATAGGAGCCACTCTGAGGAATACTGATTCCCCAACTTCAAACTCTAATGGTCTGCGTCGTGTATCAGCATAGCTCTTCTGGCGGCTCTGAGCTGTTTCTATTCTCTGGTGAATTTGCTATATGGCTACGGTGGTATCATCTATAAGATCTATCTGTAGGCCTAACTCTTGCCTCTCACCACCCTCGTACCAGCAGATAGGAGATCTACACCTCCGCCCATATAAAGCCTCATAGGGTGCCATGCCAATAGTGGCCTGATACTATTGTTGTAGGCGAATTCTGCTAAGCATAGGTATCTGTACCAACTGCCCTTGAAATCTAAAGCACAAGCTCTGAGCATATCTTCTAGTACTTGATTAACTTTCTCTGTCTGACCATCTATCTGAGGATGGAAAGCTATGCTAAACTTCAGTTTAGTGCCTAGTGCTGTCTGTACGCACTCCCAGAAGTGCGAAGTGAACCTACTATCCCTATCTGAAATGATAGTCCTAGGGACTCCATGTAGTCTGACTATCTCCTTGAGGTATAACTGAGCTAGCTGTTCCATGGAATAGGAGATCCTGATAGCTTGGAAGTGGGCAGACTTAGTCAATCTGTCAACTATTACCCAGATTGCATCATATCCATTCGTTGTTCTGGGTAGTCCCACTATAAAATCCATGGAAATATCTTCCCATTTCCATTCTGGAATCTGGATAGGTTGCAGAACTCCACCTGGTCTCTGATGCTCTGCCTTGACCCTTTGGCATGTCAGACAGGTACTGACATATCTGGCGATGTTTCTCTTCATCCCAGGCCACCAAAAATGTCCCCTGAGGTCTTGGTATATTTTGGTGGAACCAAGATGCATCGCATAAGGACATCCATGTGCCTCCTCTAGGATCTTCCTTCGGAGCTCTTCTTGGTTTGGAACACATAAGCGGTTATCGCAGTACAGCATTGTTGAGGCAATCAACCCTTAAATGATTGGAAGATTATGGTTTTGATGTGTGTGGGTGAATATGTTTAAGGTTAGAGTGTTATGTTGTATTTGATGTGTGTGATTGAGTTTGTAGGACTTGGAGAATCACACATGGTGGACATATCCGAGGGACAAGAGCCGAGGGAGGAGAGCTCCAAGGGCAAGCCTGGAAGTGGACTTCAAGGGCACACGTGAAGGGTGGCATGGAGGCATGCCAAGGGAAGGCTTGCGTGCGCATCCGAGGGATGATAGCCAGAGGAAGAGGACTTCAAGAGGCAAGCCAAGGGAGCAAACCTGAAGGCACACGTGAAGGAGAAGGTCCAGAGTTGCTGGAACTAGGCTGAGAGGCAGGGTAGTCGACTGGCCCTAGGCCAGTCGACTGCCAAAACTCACAGAGAGTTTTCGGCCTCGGACCAGTCGACTGTCCTTGGGGCATTCGACTAGTATACCCCAAAAACTAGCCGTTGGCTAGCAATTAATGCTAGGCCAGTCGATTGCCCCAGGGGCAGTCGACTGGTGTGGGGCTGGACAGACTACGAGTCTGTCCTGTTCACCTATAAAAGGAGCACCTTTTTGCACGTGAGCGGTATGATTCCGTACAGTGTCGAAGTGCTGCTCGTTTGAAGAGTGCTCTCCACTTCCTCTCTTGTATTCTATTGTATTCTGAAAAGAGGAAGATCACCAGTGTAAAGGTTTCTCCACCTGAAGGAGGTTTTCATAGTGAAACTGGTGCTCGCGGCGTGGATCCTTGGATTAGTCGCCCATTTGGGTGGATACCAAGTAAAAATATCGTTGTTAGCACTGTCTTGATTTCCTTTGCATATTATTTTTGCTACGCTAACAATTTTGTAGAGATAAGAAAACGATAAAGTGCTATTCATCCCCCCTCTAGCACGCCTGAAATGATCTATCAGTTGGTATCAGAGCCGGTGCATTTCAAAAGAACTAACCGTCAATCGGAGCAAATATAATGGTGTTTCAAGAGGGATACTCCACCGCACGACCACCCTTCTTCGACGGGAACGACTTCGCTTACTGGAAAGGTAGGATGCAATACTACCTTATGAACGATATTGAAAACTGGATTAGTATTACAGATGGCTTCGAGGCACTCGTCGATGAAAGAGGAGAACCAACACCGATGAGATCTTGGTCAAAGGAGGTAATGAAGAGGGCGCAATCCAATGCCAAGGCCATCACCACACTGCAGTGCGGGCTCTCAAAGGAGCAATTGAACAAGGTGGGCCCTTCAAGAGCGCCAAGGAACTGTGGGACAAGTTGGTGGAATTGAACGAGGGGTCAAACGAGTCTAGAAGAGCCAAGAATGACTTGCTAGTGGCCCAATTACAATCCCTATCCATGAAGAGCAACGAGACGGTCAGCCAGCTACATGGAAGGGTAAAGGAAGTTATCAATGAGCTCCATGTGATCTGAGAAAAGATCGAGAACCGGGACATCATCAGGTATGTCCTACAAGCCTTCCCAAGAACCACTTTGTGGGCATCCATGGTTGATGCCTACAAGGTATCAAGGGATTTGTCCATTGTAAAATTAGACTACTTATTCTGTGAATTTGAGTTACACGAGCAAGCTAATGTATCAGCCAAAGAGAAAAGTATTGCCTTTGTTGCAGAAAAGGAGAAGAAGAAGAGGAAGGAGAAGAAGAAGGTGGTTTACTCATCCTCATCAGATTCAGAGGAATCCAGCGCCTCCTTGGATAGCGATCAAGAGGCGTTCATGGTAAGAAAATTTCGTAGAGCTTTTAAAAGTTTGTCTAACAAGTCCTATGCTAGGAAAGGGTCCAAAAGTAAGGGTAAGGCCAAGGACATCATATGCTACAACTGCCACCAAGAGGAACACATGAAGAACGAGTGCCCTCAATTGAAGAGAAGAGATGACAAGATGGAGGAGAAGAAGAAAGGTGACAAGAAGAAGTCAAACGGAAAGGAGAAGGGTGCCACCAACCTCAAGGCAACTTAGGATGATCCATCATCCTCAGAGGAAGAAGAAGAGCAAGTCTCCCACTTCACTCTTATGGCACAAGACCACTCAGATTCATCAGATGATGAAAGAAGCTCAAGTAGTGAAGATGAGAACTCCTCTACTTCATCATCAGAGTCAGAAGCTTCGGTAAGTGAGGTATACCACTTACCCTCCTCTACTTTAGTTAAGATCATTTCTAGCACTAACATGGACTTAGCTAAGACTAGAAGTAAAATTAAGGATCTAAAAGAAGAAATTGCCATGCTTAGATTAGAATCTACTAAACTTAAAGAATTGCATGCTAGTTCTACCTCTTCACATGTTTCACATCTTGAAATTGAAAATAAGGAATTAAGGAAAAAGGTAGATGACCTCACAAAGGCCCTTAGGAAATTTCAAGTAGGATCTAGTAACCTAGACATGATAATCAATAGTCAAAGGGCCGTTTATAACAAGGCCGGCTTAGGATATATGCCAAAGATAAAGGAAATAGCCTTTGTCTCACTTACCGGTAGGATTAGTGCATCTAGGAGACTAGAGGCTAAGAAAAACATAAAGAAGGCATGGGTACCTAAGAGGTTTTTACATGATGCATATGGATCAAAGATTTGGGTACCAAAAGAATATGTTTTTCATGTTGTATAGGTAAAGGTGAAGGAGACCTCAACTATGTGGATAGTAGATAGTGGATGCTCAAGACACATGACCGGGGATGTGAGCAAGTTCACCACTATTAGCTACTTAAGAGAAGGGACGGTCTCCTTTGGAAATAGTGGAAAATTGAGAATCATTGGTAGGGGCACCATTGAGGTATCTTCCACGATTTCTATACATAAGGTACTCCTAATCAAAGATATGAAATTCAATTTACTAAGTGTGAGTCAGTTATGTGATGCCGATTTTAGAGTTAAATTTCATGCTAGGAAATGTATAATAAAACATAATGAATCTAATGATGTCATATTAGAAGGGTTTAGAGATGCAAATTTATACTATCTTGATCTTACCTATGCTACTAACAATGTTGCTAAGTGTTTCATGTCTAAAGAAGAAGAAGGGTGGTTGTGGCACCGGAGACTTGGACATGTCAACATGAGGAGCATTGCAAGAGTGGCCAAGGAAGAGTTGGTGAAGGGGCTACCCATGATCAAATATGAGAAGACCAAATTGTGTGATGCATGCCAAGAGAGTAAGCAATCAAAGTCATCACACAAAGGTAAAACTCTAACCACTACCTCTTTACTGTTAGAACTTTTCCATATAGACTTATTTGATTGCCATAGTACTCTCTCACTTGTAGGGAGTAAATATTGTCTAGTCATAGTAGATGATTTTTCTAGGTTTACATGGGTTTATTTCTTGAAGCATAAGGATGATACCCTAGAGATTTTTATAGAATTTAGTAAAAGGCTAGAAAACGAAAAACATATCAAAATAAATCAAATTAGGAGTGACCATGGTGGGGAGTTCCAAAATGCAAGTTTCACATAATTTTGTGTTGAAAATGGATACAAGCATGAATTTTCATGCCCAAGGACTCCTCAACAAAATGGGGTAGTTGAGAGGAGAAACCGAGCCCTACAAGAAGCTGCTAGGACTATGTTGATGCAGTCTATCCCTGATTGTTGTTTTGGTGTTGACACCGATTTAAGTTTTGATTTACGTCTGGTTAAACGCATGGGGGTTAAGTACTAGTCACGGACTGGGCACGAAATCCTAGCATGGAGGGCTAGGTGAAAAGTCCTATCTTGGAGGGCTAGGTGAAAAGTCCTAGCTTGGAGGGCTAGGAGAAAAGTCCCAACTTGGAGGGTTAGGTGTGTAACGCCCGCCCTTCTCACACTAGGGCAGGGTTACGCGAACATAATTTTTTTTTCGTTTTAGTGGAAGCATTTTGAAACTTGAAACTTGAACATGATACATGTATAATCTTGTACTTGAACATGTAAGGCATGAAACCTTTTAAACATCTTAGACATTGAGGAGAGCATGCTAGGTACCTTCACATTCTTATTTGCATAATAGAAGCATGCCACATGGTCATTTCTTAAGACAGAGGAGTAAGTATGAGGAAGGATAACTTAATACTAAAGTTCTTTAGCAAGTATAAACTAAGTACTTAGCATATGAGCAAGAGTGAGCATGAAATATCCATATGAGTCTAATTATCTGCAAGTAGCAACTTAGTAAGTATGATTCAACATTTAACATGCAATACTCAGCATATGCACAACTAAATAAAACATGAGTAGATCTTCTTCCACCATGCCACCACCACACACATCTTTGCCCCTCCTGCTGCTCCCTTTAGTTTATCTATTCCTTACCCTTTTCTGCAGTACAAGGGAAATATGGAAACTATAAGCATATAGCTTAGTAAGATCCTTTCCTACTCAGAAAATCATACGTTCCATCAAGTAGAGAAAACATCATGTCATAATAGTGCATAGCATTAAAACACTTAACTTAACATAGCATAAGGGAGCATATGTACTTATCATAAGAAGCATACTTGAACTTAACATAATTCACCTTTATAGCATAATAGTCATATAGTCATGACAAGAAATGCGAATGCAAGATGCTCTTTTGAAAACATGCATAGGATGAGTTCATGCATATGCTTTTCTTAAAATCATACATATAGGTACTTAAACATACATCCATCATCATTGGGGGATCCCGGCTTGTACCTCTTACATACATACATAATGCGCGCATCCCTAATAGGCCGAGGTAGCTAGTCTCTAACCTACTAGGGAAACTAGGTCCGTTCATAGTCCGTCGACCTAGGGGCATCCCCTTACTAGGTCCGTTCATAGTCCGTCGACCTAGGGGCTTCCCTTACTAGGTCCGTTCATAGTCTGTCGACCTAGGGGCTTCTCGGGAGCCCATCCCCTTACTAGGTCCGTTCATAGTCCGTCGACCTAGGGGCTGCATCCGGAGCCCACCCGTGGACCTTGCTAGGATCTGGTACAAGCCATACAAAGTAAAATAGCATGCATGGATTTTATCATATCATAAGCATAGCATATTCTTGTTTCTTACTAGGTCCGTTCATAGTCCGTCGACCTAGGGGTTGCATAGCACATTCTTATCATATCATAAGCATATCATCATAACCTATCACATCATTGTCATATCATGAGCATGACATGCCTCTTATCTTATCATGAAGAGTGCTCTTAGTCCCAACTTACAGGGAAGCATCTCTTAGGCATTTCATCATACATAAGCCATGCTTAACATAAGGGTGCTTAAAGAGCTTAAACATAGACATGTACATCATGATTCTTAGAGCATGAAAAAGCATGGGAGAAGACCTGTTATCACCTATACTACTCATAGCATATCATGAGTATTCTTGGCGTGCCTAATTGGGGTTGTAGCTTCCCCCTTAGCCCACATTCTTATTTAATCAGAAAATTCCAGCATATAAACTCTATGTTTAGAGCATGATAAACCATGAAAAACATTACACTAACATCATACATTAAGGTAGGCATCATAGGGGAGACATTAGAAGGCATGTTGGGGTTGTTACCCTTTCTTAAGTCCTACTTATCATTCTTTACAGAAAATTCTAGCATATAAACTCTATGTTTAGAGCATGATAAACCATGAAAAACATTACACTAACATCATACATTAAGGTAGGCATCATAGGGGAGACATTAGAAGGCATGTTGGGGTTGTTACCCCTTCTTATGTCCTACTTATCATTCTTTACAGAAAATTCCAGCATATAAACTCTATGTTTAGAGCATGATAAACCATGAAAAACATTACACTAACATCATACATTAAGGTAGGCATCATAGGGGAGACATTAGAAGGCATGTTGGGGTTGTTACCCCTTCTTAAGTCCTACTTATCATTCTTTACAGAAAATTCCAGCATATAAACTCTATGTTTAGAGCATGATAAACCATGAAAAACATTACACTAACATCATACATTAAGGTAGGCATCATAGGGGAGACATTAGAAGGCATGTTGGGGTTGTTACCCCTTCTTAAGTCCTACTTATTATTCTTTACAGAAAATTCCAGCATACATACCTTAGTTTCCAAGCATGTTAAAACCATGAATAAACCATATTTACATCATATATCATCTTACATATCATAGGAAAAACATAT
>JAGFNQ010008428.1:20049-59353 GCA_024364735.1 Boesenbergia rotunda
GCCCGCCTTCTCACACTAGGGCAGGGTTACGCGAACATAATTTTTTTTCATTTTAGCGGAAGCATTTTGAAACTTGAAACTTGAACATGATACATGTATAATCTTGTACTTGACATGTAAGGCATGAAACTTTTAAACATCTTAGACATTGAGGAGAGCATGCTAGGTACCTTCACATTCTTATTTGCATAATAGAAGCATGCCACATGGTCATTTCTTAAGACAGAGGAGTAAGTATGAGGAAGGATAACATAATACTAAAGTTCTTTAGCAAGTATAAACTAAGTACTTAGCATATGAGCAAGAGTGAGCATGAAATATCCATATGAGTCTAATTATCTGCAATAGCAACTTAGTAAGTATGATTCAACATTTAACATGCAATACTCAGCATATGCATAACTAAATAAACATGAGTAGATCTTCTTCCACCATGCCACCACACACACATCTTTGCCCCTCCTGCTGCTCCCTTTAGTTTATCCATTCCTTACCCTTTTCTGCAGTACAAGGGAAACATGGAAACTATAAGCATATAGCTTAGTAAGATCCTTTCCTACTCACAAAATCATACGTTCCATCAAGTAGAGAAAACATCATGTCATAATAGTGCATAGCATTAAAACACTTAACTTAACATAGCATAAGGGAGCATATGTACTTATCATAAGAAGCATACTTGAACTTAACATAATTCACCTTTATAGCATAATAGTCATATAGTCATGACAAGAAATGCAAATGCAAGATGCTCTTTTGAAAACATGCATAGGATGAGTTCATGCATATGCTTTTCTTAAAATCATACATATAGGTACTTAAACATACATCCATCATCATTGGGGGATCCCGGCTTGTACCTCTTACATACATATATAATGCGCGCATCCCTAATAGGCCGAGGTAGCTAGTCTCTAACCTACTAGGGAAACTAGGTCCGTTCATAGTCCGTCGACCTAGGGGCATCCCCTTACTAGGTCCGTTCATAGTCCGTCGACCTAGGGGCTTCCCTTACTAGGTCCGTTCATAGTCCGTCGACCTAGGGGCTTCTCGGGAGCCCATCCCCTTACTAGGTCCGTTCATAGTCCGTCGACCTAGGGGCTGCATCCGGAGCCCACCCGTGGACCTTGCTAGGATCCGGTACAAGCCATACAAAGTAAAATAGCATGCATGGATTTTATCATATCATAAGCATAGCATATTCTTGTTTCTTACTAGGTCCGTTCATAGTCCGTCGACTTAGCGATTGCATAGCACATTCTTATCATATCATAAGCATATCATCATAACCTATCACATCATTGTCATATCATGAGCATGGCATGCCTCTTATCTTATCATGAAGAGTGCTCTTAGTCCCGACTTACAGGGAAGCATCTCTTAGGCATTTCATCATACATAAGCCATGCTTAACATAAGAGTGCTTAAAGAGCTTAAACATAGACATGTACATCATGATTCTTAGAGCATGAAAAGCATGGGAGAAGACATGTTATCACCTATACTACTCATAGCATATCATGAGTATCCTTGGCGTGCCTAATTGGGGTTGTAGCTTCCCCCTTAGCCCACATTCTTATTTAATCAGAAAATTCCAGCATATAAACTCTATGTTTAGAGCATGATAAACCATGAAAAACATTACACTAACATCATACATTAAGGTAGGCATCATAGGGGAGACATTAGAAGGCATGTTGGGGTTGTTACCCCTTCTTAAGTCCTACTTATCATTCTTTACAGAAAATTCCAGCATATAAACTCTATGTTTAGAGCATGATAAACCATGAAAAACATTACACTAACATCATACATTAAGGTAGGCATCATAGGGGAGACATTAGAAGGCATGTTGGGGTTGTTACCCCTTCTTAAGTCCTACTTATCATTCTTTACAGAAAATTCCAGCATACATACCTTAGTTTCCAAGCATGTTAAAACCATGAATAAACCATATTTACATCATATATCATCTTACATATCATAGGAAGGGTCATTATCAAGCATACTAGGAGTTTAAACCTCTCTAAGCCCTAAAAGAGGTCCTTGACCGAAAATTCCAGCAAGCCTACTCCGGGTTTTTGGGGGCTTAAGGACAAGGAAAACATCATATTATCATCATCTATTTAGTCACACATCATGAGGAAAAACATATGCAAGTATAGGAGTAGTTTAAACTCTCACAAGCCCTAAAAACCTTCTTGGCCGAAAACATCAAGAGCTTCATCCTATGTTTAAACCATTTTAGGCACTCGAAACTATTGTAATGCAGGTGAGGGGATTACTTACATCCTTTCGTTTGAATTATACTACCCTAACTCTTTAGGGTACCCTTTGGTTGAAAGAGAGTGAGAGTTTCTTTGCTAAGACTTTCTCTAGAACCTTTGGCCCTAGTAGAGAGCAAGGTCCTTAATTGGGTGAGATCTCCTTCCTTCCAAACCCCTAGGGTTGGAGCCCTAGGTTTACTTTTCGAAAATTGATAAGGGGAGGGGCTTGGGTTTCGGTGGAGAAGGGTGAGGAAGAAGAAGAAGAAGAGGAAGTTATTCCAACTTCCCTTATTTATACTTCTCTCATGAAAAGACATGTCTCTTCACTTCCCTAGCTTTTAACAAGCATGTTTCTTATTCCCTCTACAAGAAACATTGCTTGGTTCATTGGTTATGACATGGTGAGTGCAACTAGGAGGTTCAAGGTTCAATCCTTGCTTCCTCCTTTCTACATCTTCTTTTTATTTCATTTTGCACTAATCCACATCCAAGCCCATTAAGCCAAGCCCATCATGAAATTTCATAATAATAATAATATTTCATGAATTCATAATATTTCATAATATTCCATAATAATATTTCATGAATTCCATAATATTTCATATTCATGAATTCATAATATTTAATAATAATATTTCATGAATTCATAATATTTCATAATAATATTTCATGAATTCCATAACATCTCATATTCATGAATTCATAATATTTAATAATAATATTTCATGAATTCATAATATTTCATATTCATGAATTCATAATGTTTCATAATATTTCATGATAATATTTCATGAATTCCATAATATTTCATATTCATGAATTCATAATGTTTCATAATATTTCATGATAATATTTCATGAATTCCATAATATTTCATATTCATGAATTCATAATATTTAATAATAATATTTCATATGGGAAATTTTGGGGTGTTACACTATTAAAATAGAAATAAAAATAGGGAGACTAATTCTCTAGTTCTCCTATTAAGATAGGAAAGGCTAATCCAAAACTAAGTCATAAAATTTATCAGAATAAAATTATAAAATAAAATATGATGATAATTAATGTCTGGATTAATTATTTTCTCACAGAATATGCTTGCATCTCTAGCAAAAGTTGACATATTTGTTGGCAAAGAAGCAAGATGCATGGAAGCTGAGTAGGTCTAGGAAAATCCTACAATAATGCTATGCTACTTGAGTCGTTATATTTTGAACTTAAAATCTTAATGGAGTCCTCACAAATGATAATTAATGGACAGAAGGATTTGACACTATTTTATGATATAATGCCAATGCACTCATATCAAGTTTGTGAGGTTCAATATTAACTTTCATCGATGGATATATAGACAATCGAACAAATTAAAGTAAGCAATCTCCTGGCATGCTGAGTGAAACCATCTCCATCTATATATAAACCTCCTGAGACACTCTTCACTGATCTAGCTACACAAAACTAACCATTGGTCAGCTGATTCCTAAGAAACGTGCCAAGTTGAGCGCACAAACTATAAGACATGTGAGATAATATTTTTTCAAGTTAATTTTAACTATTTTAGTTGGATAAATGATTTAATCCCGATGTTATAGATCACAGCATGTGTTACAAACGATATATAACATAATTTTCATATTATCATATGAAAAATATGTAGGCATGTAATCTAGAGGGGGTGAATTTCGCTCATTTAAAACTTTTTTTTTCTTTTTAAAACCTTTCAAAAACAACACAAAGACATAGCGGAAAACAAAAACAAGAGAGACTCAATCGGTTACTTAGTTCATAGTTCAAGGACACAAACTCGAAGGCCTACGATGTTGGGTGTCTCTATGTATGTTTTAAAAAATATTTTCGTAAAACATACAGCGGAAGCATAATAATTTCCTAAATTATTAGGACACACGCATCGCACACATACAAGATACACACATGCACAAACATAATTGTAGAAGTAAAAACTTTGTTTAGGAGGTATACCTTCGAGTTCGTAATCGAACGTTGAAGATAGTGTTTAGCTAGTTCACAAAGCTAGCTAGCCTCTATTAGTATCCACGCCGAGATGCCTTCAAGACAACTCCGTGAGCAACAAGTCGTATCTCCGCTTGGGTACTAGCCAAAACGAGGAGACAATATATGCAATCTGAGAGAGAAACTTCGACTCTCTTTATGCTCGATGACAAAAGTAACCCGAAGGCACAAAAGAGGAGAACAACAGGCCTCTTACCCGCTGTCCAACGGCAAAACAATTGTTGCTGGCAGCTGGGCAGTCAACATCAAAATCGGCGGAAAGGAACGTCAACATCGAAATATGCGAAAAGGGGTGTCACGCCCCGAGGAGTTGCCTGTCCGATACTGATCGGACTACCTCTCCCTCAACCCGGCGAACAATCCAGAAAACTAACCTTTACGACTCACTCAGCCCGCCTGTACCATAGCCTATAGGGCTGGAACAACCCACTAAATGAAAAACAAACAAAGACGACGAAAAAAAACTGCATACCGGTACGACTTACGATAAAACAAAATGAAACAAAGACCTCCATGGCACACAAAAGTACAACTATACTGCCGTACTAAACAACACAATAGAAATTAAAACAGCGAAAGCAAATGAAAGTACTGTATGATTACAAATACAACTCAAACCAATACACGAGTCGTTCCAAAATAGAAGGACTGGGATAGGCTGTTGGACACTCCAGATGATCAACTCGAAATGAAAAAAAGGCTGATGGTGTAAGTCCGAAAACTCAGCGAATACATATATCTGGTATGCATAGTAAGCTATACTAGTAGTAAGAGTCAAACTGACAATAGTAACAGTAATAACAGTAAGAAATGCTGAATCTATAATACTGAATAAAAGATACATATCAGAGCCATATAAACCTGAAGATGTAAAGGTCCAAATATCACACGGGTAAGATAAGGTCACCAGACCCTATGTACATGTCACGCCCCCCAGAGGCACATGCTTCCTCGAAAATCGGGCAGCATCTCCCCTGTACGGCGGACAATATGGGGCAATTATACATCATATCTCCTAAATATAGCTCAGCCACAAGCGGCTGACATCACAATAATATATAGAAATCACAACCACGCAGTTTTATATCGAATCAAAATAAATAACGGATGGCTCTGCCACCTTAAACATAAAATGAAATTACAATCCAGAAGAGAACTCAAATGTCTCTGATAACGACAAAACCCAATAACGAATAAAATGCATCTCCAAGTACTGAAACAAATAACTAAAACAAATACGGAAGACTAACTCAACTCGACACTGGGGACTGGCAACTGGATCCTCTCCTGGCTCCAAGAGATACATCTACCTGCTATCTGAAACAACAAAGAAGAAAGCAGGGGTGGTGACTCCGGGCGGACTCTACGGGTATATGAGTAGACAAATAAGCATGGCATAATAAGGATAAACAGAGTAGAGAACTCAACAGTGTACAGTCCATAAGAATTATAGAATTTACCTAATCATGCATAACATATGTAAATCAACATGGTATAAAGTCCGAATAACGACTAAGCAGGTACAGAACAACTCAATAACAATAATATCAAGATATACATGCATGTCAAATATGTGCAACAATCATAGCTCATATAAGTGCAGCAAACACAAGCAAATGCATAAAAGAAATACGTATGCACATGATGCAATGACATGCGTCACCCCTGACGCCAGTCAAGCCGTCAACACATCCCATCTGTGTGACCGAGTGGGTAGGGCTGTGACAACTGTACCACTCCAACAACAAATACCACATAAGGCGTGGTTGAGTGGACAGGATGCGGGGAGTCTACACTCCAACCCCGATACATAGGGGGAGCTATACAACTGCAATATCCCTCTAAAAACAACGGTGAGGGTGAGCCACCAACAACTCATCCCTCTAAAAACAACGGTGAGGGTGTCACTGTTTGGCATAACAGGACAGGTGCTCGCACTCTAATAACTACCACGATAACAAGTGGTTGAGTGAATCAAGCAACAATATGACTAACGACGGCTTAACAAATATAAGCCTAACAGTCGTTAGTATGCAACGTGCAAGTATGGTGCATGCTATACGATGCACAAACAACCGAAGAAACAACGATGCAAAAAATCCAACAAGTATACGATGCATCAATACAACCAACCGGAAATCAAAACCAACGATTATGCACCTACACTACTAGGTAGGATATTTCTAATGCCAAATAAACCTAATTGTGTTTAATGGACTTCTAAGTGCTCGCGTACCAACGACACTTTACAGAATAGAAAACCAATAGAGGACTGTACAGATACGAATTTGGAATACTCGAAGATCAACGAAGAATAAGTCTCAACGGCAATGTTTTAAATAACGACAAAGAACAAGGTCAAGCAACCTATCAACATAATATAGCCATGCTTTTAAGGTAAAGAAAACTACTCGAGTACAAAGGAGAAGTACCCGCCTTTTTATAGAAGTTCGTGAACGAGAACCTTCCACGATAAACCAGGCGAATCCAAAATCAAAGTCCTGCATCAATGACTAAACTTAGCTATTTATAACATTAATAAAACACTTAAATTAACTACTAAACACAATTAAGATCTAAATTAAATTTTCATTGGAAACATAACTCTCTTGTTATCTAATAAGCATAATTAGGATATAACCCTAATTACTAAATTCGTTCAACAAATTCTATATTATCTGTTGAATTTAGAAAGTAGGAGTCCTATATAAACATCATAGCAACCCTTTTTTTCCAACAGGTTAAAGCCTGAGATGAAATTGATCCAGATTCACTCCTCCTAGTAGCACACGGCAAGAAAGACTACTAGTCTCATACTTTAAAAGTCAAGCTAATTCCAAACATGCAAATATTAAATTCCAAACCAACCTCTAAGCAGGATTATGACTATGAAAACCAACCTCGAACAGAACAACAATCCTACTCAATTGCGACTCAAGAAAACTCACGCATGCTCCAAATAGAGCAACAAAAACTAAGCCTAAGTTCACAAAAATCCAAACCTAGAAACAATCCAAGAGTAATCCAAATAAAAATCCTTACCTGATGACCGCCGACCACCACTAGTTCAGTGAAGAGGAAACAACCTTTCACCCCTCAAAATCAAGCATTCGCTCCCCCAAACCCTAGATCATCGGAGATGCCCAAGAAACCACATTTAGATAAGATCAAATCGAAACCGACAACAATTTCAGGCAACGATTGGAGCAAAGTAGAAGAAGCAATTAAACAACCCAACTCACTCTTGATCAAGGAGGAGGAGACTTTGGCGGTTTAGGGCTTGCGCAGCAGTGGTTGCGAGGGAGAAGAAACGCGAGAGGTCAGCGGGTGCGATCAGGAGATGAGCGTGCGTGCCTTGTTGAGATAGAAGAAGAAGAAGGAAAGGGAAAGTCGGAGGGCGGCGGCGACGCTCGCTTGCTGGTGCGTCGGCTAGGGTTCGGCGGGCGTCGGCGTCGGGCAGAGGGGAAGAAACGATGCAGGGGAGAGGGGGTTCGGGTAAATGCGGGAAGTTAGGGCCTTAGGGGTTTTTAATAACTTAACTTTGGCTTTTTGCAAATAAACCCAACAACTTCAGTAAATTTCAACTAGGTCCCTATTTTCGAAATTCACCTTTTAAACCCTTAAAATTTGATATTTAACATTCTCCCCCACTAACAAAAATTTGGTCCCCAAATTTCACTAACAAACCAAAACAAATACTAATCCACCATAACAGATATCAACACCTCAACTATAATATAAATACGAAATAAATACCAAACATACGCACCTCAAGTAAATAGATGAGGATAGCGAGCTCTGATCGTATCCTCGAGCTCCCAAGTAGCTTCCTCATCAGAGTGGTGCTGCCAACCAACTTTGACTAACCGAACGGTCTTGTTCCTCAACCGATGCTCTTTGCGGTCCAGAATCCGCATAGGCACCTCCTCATAAGTCGCGTCAGGCTGAAGTGTGACCGGCACCTCCGATAATACATGTGTAGGATCCGGTACATATTTCCTCAGCATGGAAACATGGAACACATCATGAACTCCAGCCAAAGACGGTGGTAACGCCAGACGATATGCAACAGCTCCAATCCGCTCCAAAATCTGGAAAGGTCCAATATAGCGTGGAGCTAGCTTACCTCGCAACCCAAACCTCTTCACCCCTTTCGTGGGTGACACTCGTAAGAACACGTGATCGCTGACGGAGAACTCCAAGGGTCTGCGTCTCTGATCTGCATAACTCTTCTGATGATCCTGAGCCTCTGACAGCCTACGTCTGATAGTACGAACTAGCTCTGCGTCATGCTGAATACTCTGAGGACCTAGTAACTGAGATTCCCCAACCTCCTCCCAAAGTGTGGGTGTCCTGCAAGCTCTACCATACAACGCCTCGAAAGGTGCCATCTGAATAGCCGAATGATAGCTATTATTATAAGCAAACTCAACCAAATGTAGGTGATCCTCCCAGTTGCCTCCAAAGTCCATAACGCAAGATCTCAACAAATCCTCCAGTGTCTGAATAGTACGCTCAGACTGTCCGTCCGTCTGCGGATGAAAGGCTGTACTGAATCGAAGCTCGGTACCCATGGCCTGCTGCAAACTCTGCCAAAATCGCGTAGTGAAACGCGGGTCTCTATCTGATATGATGCTCAGAGGCACACCATGTAATCGGATAATCTCACGGCAGTACAACTCTGCCAGCTTGTCCAGAGAATCTGTCCTCTGAATCCCCAAGAAATGAGCAGATTTGGTTAATCGATCAACGATCACCCAAATCGCATCGTGTCTTCTACGAGACCTCGGTAATCCAACAACGAAATCCATCGTGATGTGTTCCCACTTCCACTCAGAAATAGGGATCTTCTGAAGTAATCCAGCAGGTCTCTGATGCTCGGCCTTCACCTGCTGGCACACTAGACATCTAGCAACAAAATCCGCGATGTCTTTCTTCATACCGTTCCACCAATAGGTACGTCTCAAATCTCGATACATACGGTTCCGCCAGGATGAATAGCAAACCGAGATCGATGAGCCTCCTGAAGTAACTCCTCCATGACCGGATGTGACTTAGGTACGCACAATCTCCCTCGGAAATATAGAATACCCTCGTCATCATGTGTAAAGTCAGTCTGCTGCTCTGAGGCTATCCGCTGCCTAGGAACTGCAGCTGCTGATCACTACCCTGAGCCTCTCTAATCCTCGTCCTGATCGAAGACTGAGCAACCATAGTCACCAATAATCCTTTCTCTGTCTGACCCTGCTCCTCAGTCCCAACTCTGAGAAGCTCTGAACTAAATCGTGACCATAACCCGGTGACAAGCCAAAACACTCCGAGATTTTCTGCTGAGTGCATCCGCAACTACATTAGCTTTCCCTGGATGGTAGCTAATAGTACAGTCATAATCCTTCAGGAATTCCATCCATCTTCTCTGACGAAGATTTAGCTCCTTCTGAGTGAACAAATACTTGAGGCTCTTGTGATCCGTAAAAATCTCAAACGTGACGCCGTAGAGATGATGCCTCCATATCTTCAGGGCAAAAATAATGGCTGCCAGCTCTAAGTCATGAACTGGATAATTCTTCTCATGCTCCTTCAGCTGACGAGAAGCATAAGAGACTACCCGTCCATGCTGCATCAAGACTGCACCCAAACCCTGATGTGATGCGTCAGTGTAGAGTACGAATCCGTCCTCGCCTGAAGGTAATACCAATACAGGTGCAGACACCAATCGTCGCTTGAGCTCCTGAAAACTAGTCTCACAAGCTTCTGTCCAAACAAATTTCATGCCTTTTCTGGTCAAACGTGTCAACGGTGAAGCAATGCTGGAAAACCCCTCAACAAATCGGCGATAATAACCTGCCAATCCGAGAAAACTGTGCACCTCCTGAACTGACTTAGGCTGTTCCCAACTGATGACAGTCTCGATCTTCTGGGGATCCACAGAGATACCTTTACTGGAAACAACGTGTCCGAGAAAACCCACAGAAGACAACCAGAAAGCACACTTGCTAAACTTTGCATACAACTGCTCCCGTCGAAGCATCTCCAGAACTATACGAAGGTGGCGCACATGTTCCTTCTTGGAACAGGAGTAAATCAGTATGTCGTCGATGAAAACAATAACGAACTGATCCAAATACTCCATAAAACCCGATTCATCAGATCCATGAATACTGCAGGAGCATTGGTAAGCCCAAATGTCATTACCAAAAACTCATAATGTCCGTAACGGGTATGGAAAGCTGTCTTCTGGATATCTGAATCTCTGACCCTCAACTGATGATATCCGGATCGCAAATCAATTTTAGAATACACTGAGGTATCCTTCAACTGATCAAACAAATCTTCAATACGAGGTAGGGGATACTTGTTCTTGATGGTCATTGCATTCAACTATCTGTAGTCGATGCACAACCTCATAGAACCATGCTTCTTCTTGACGAATAGCACTGGTGAACCCCATGGGGATACAGTAGGACGAATAAATCCCCTGTCAAGTAACTCTTGAAGTTGGACCTTTAGTTCGTCCAACTCCTTAGGCGCCATACGATACGGAGCCTTTGATGCCGGCGTAGTCCTCGGAATCAACTGGATCACAAATTCAACTTGCCTTCTGGGAGGCAAACCAGGTAGCTCCTCTAGAAATACGTCTGGATATTCTTGGACCACCGGAACATCCGAGAGCTGAGGGCTACTGCTACCATTAGTACTGATCAATGATAATAGAAAACCCTGGCATCCATGTGATATAAGCTTCTGGGCTTGAATTGCAGAGATAATAGAAATCCCATCATCTCTGGTGCCAATGAATTTCCATGAGGGTTGGTTCGGAGGCCGAAACATGACCACCCTCGCTTGGCAATCAACTGTGGCATGATAAGTCGCCAACGAGTCCATGCCCAGAATAATATCAAACTCTACCATCTCGAGAACTGATAGATCCACAGTGAGGGTATAATTGCCGAAGTCCAATGGACACGCCTTGACTTCCTGCGTAATATCCAATACCTCACCGGACGGTAGAGACACTGATAAACGTTGTGATCTAGGGGTAGGCAATCTACTAATTTTTCCCATAAATAGTCGTGATATGAAAGAATTTAAACTACCAGTATCAACATGTAATTCAGTAGGAAATGCATAAACCGAAATCATACCACGAAAGACCGATCCATCGGCCCGTTGTGCCTCCTCTCTGGTGACTGCATAAACTCGGCATGTCTCTGTAGTTGAAGGTTGCAATGCTAAAATTGGCTGCGGCTGAGAAGATGAAGGTCCAGCAATCTGATGGGGCTAATATCCAGAAGGCCCAACCGACTGCTGAGACTGATAACCCGAAGCTCCGACCGACGGCTAATGCTGATAAACTGGAGGCTGGTATGCTGGGCGTGGCTGCTGATAATATGATCCTGTCCCAGAATATTGAGACCCCACTGGTGAGTAGTACTCATGCCCAGGCATACCATACATCTGGGCTGGTGGTGGAACTGCCTGCTGACGTCCTGTCTGCTGCGGTCGGAATGACGTCTGAGTATAACGACCGCCTCGATATGGCCTCTGCGGTCCTGATCGACCACCCCGAGGAGTAAATGCTGGAGACTTATGTTGCGCTTTCAATGGACAACCTCGACTCTCATGACCCGGATGTTTACAATAAAAACAGATAGGGTGCTCGTGGGGACAATCTGGTCTGCCGTGGTCCTTAGAACCACACTCCATACAACGAGTCTCACCAGCAATAAACCTCCGAGTCTGGTGAGAACCCTGCGACGATCCTGCTGAAAATCGTCCAAACTTCTGGGATTGAGACTGCGGCTCAAAAGTCTCATGCGTACTCTAACTTCTGCTACCGCGTTTCTGTCCAACTGTCTGCTGTTTCTGTGTCGCAGCTGAACCCTGAGCTGTCTGCTTCCCTTTGTTCTTATCACCATACAACTGATGCTGAATCATCTCGGTGTGTAAAGCCCGATCCAAGGCCTCTCGATATGAAGTAGGAATCCATCCAGACAAACGCATTTGGATATAACCAGCTAAACCCATCATAAACAGTGTCGTCCTCTCCGCCTCCGTAGCAACCAACTGAGGACAAAACTCTGCTTGGCGATTAAATTCCGCCTCATATTCCATAACTGAGCAGTCTCCCTGATGAAGAGCAAGAAACTCCTGCCGTCGTGCTGTACGAAACGCAGCAGGATAATACTTGCCCTCAAAAGCCTCGTGGAAAGAAACCCAAGAAATCAGTCGTCCACCAAAAAGAGTCTTCTGCATATTCCACCAAGTGACGGCCTGATTTCGAAGATGATACGTAGCTAACTCCACCTTCTCTATGTCTATGAGGGTCATATAGCTGAAGGTGCCATCCAATGTCTCCAACTAGGCACGAGCTGCATAGGGATCTGGTTCCCCATGGAATAGTGTGAAGCGACCCTTCACAGACGCTGCCAGCAACGGAATCCGAGCTCTATCCAGAAGCCAACTCGCTTGGGCAGGGGGTATCCCTAATGGCACTCCAAGAACTGCCATTGGTGGTACTGATGGACCTGCCTCGGATGGTATGACTGGAACAGCTGTCGGATATACAGGAGAAGATACTCTCCGTGGTGGAGATCTCAGCTCACCCGAAGGGTCCTGGTGAGCTGATCCCTGACCTGTCGGCTCCACTCTAGTGGGCCTCTCACCCTCCTGATTTGTGTCTCCCTCGGCCTCCTCTGGCCTCACCCGTGATCGTCGTCCATGAGCACGAGCACGGGGTGGAGATAACTCAATACGACGAGGCATATCTGTTAACTAATACAACATATATTATTTAGACATAAATTTAACCAAATTTAAAACCAACTTTCTTCTTGTTTGCCGGGAGAGATCTCGTCGCTGCTAAGTCCTGTCACAACCACAACCAGAAAAATGACTCCGAAAATTAAATCCGTAAAATACAGATAAACCACGTAAAACAAAACAACTTCGTCAACTCTCACGAAAAAGACTCCGAAAAAATAACCAAAATCTGTAACAAACAGATTGACCTCGTAAAGCAACTCCGTAAACCAACAGACACCAAAACATCACAAACTTGGCTCTGATACCAAAAATTGTCACGCCCCCCAGAGGCACATGCTTCCTCTAAAATCAGGCAGCTTCTCCCCTGTACGGCGGACAATATGGGGCAATTATATATCATATCTCCTCAATATAGCTCAGCCACAAGCGGCTGGCATAACACTAATATATAGAAATCACAACCACGCAGTTTTATATCGAAACAAAATAAATAACGGATGGCTCTGCCACCTTAAACATAAAATGAAATTACAATCCAAAAGAGAACTCAAATGTCTCTGATAACGACAAAACCCAATAACGAATAAAATGCATCTCCAAGTACTAAAACAAATAACTAAAACAAATACGGAAGACTAACTCAACTCGACACTGGGGACTGACAACTGGATCCTCTACTGGCTCCAAGAGATACGTCTACCTGCTATCTGAAACAACAAAGAAGAAAGCAGGGGTGGTGAGTTCGGGCGGACTCTACGGGGATATGAGTAGACAAATAAGCATGACATAATAAGGATAAACAGAGTAGAGAACTCAACAGTGTACAGTCCATAAGAACTATAGAATTTACCTAATCATGCATAACATATGTAAATCGACATGGTATAAAGTCCGAATAACAACTAAGCAGGTATAGAACAACTCAATAATAATAATATCAAGATATACATGCATGTCAAACATGTGCAACAATCATAGCTCATATAAGTGCAGCAAACACAAGCAAATGCATAAAAGAAATACGTATGCACATGATGCAATGACATGTGTCACCCCTGACGCCAGTCAAGCCATCAACACATCCCATCTGTGTGACCGAGTGGGTAGGGTTGTGACAACTGTACCACTCCAACAACAAATACCACATAAGGCGTGGTTGAGTGGACAGGATGCTGGGGAGTCTACACTCCAACCCCGATACATAGGGGGAGCTATATAGCTGCAATATCCCTGTAAAAACAACGGTGAGGGTGAGCCACCAACAACTCATCCCTCTAAAAACAACGGTGAGGGTGTCACTGTTTGACATAACAGGACAGATGCTCGCACTCTAATAACTACCACGATAACAAGTGGTTGAGTGAATCAAGCAACAATATGACTAACGACGGCTTAACCAAATGTAAGCCTAACAGTCGTTAGTATGCAACGTGCAAGTATGGTGCATGCTATATGATGCACAAACAACCGAAGAAACAACGATGCAACAAAATCCAACAAGTATACGATGCATCAATACAATCAACCGGAAATCAAAACCAACGATTATGCACCTACACTACTAGGTAGGATATTTCTAATGCCAAATAAACCTAATTGTGTTTAATGGACTTCTAATTGCTCGCGTACCAACGACACTTTACAGAATAGAAAACCAATAGAGGACTGTACAGATACGAATTTGGAATACTCGAAGATCAACGAAAAATAAGTCTCAACGGTAATGTTTTAAATAACGACAAAGAACAAGGTCAAGCAACCTATCAGACATAATATAGCTATGCTTTTAAGGTAAAGAAAACTACTCGAGTATAAAGAAGAAGTACCCGCCTTTTTATAGAAGTTCGTGAACGAGAACCTTCCACGATAAACCAGGCGAATCCAAAATCAAAGTCCTACATCAATGACTAAACTTAGCTATTTATAACATTAATAAAACAGTTAAATTAACTACTAAACACAATTAAGATCTAAATTAAATTTTCATTGGAAACATAACTCTCTTGTTATCTAATAAGCATAATTAGGATATAACCCTAATTACTAAATCCGTTCAACAAATTCTATATTATCTGTTGAATTTAGAAAATAGGGAGTCCTATATAAACATCATAGCAACCCTGTTTTTTTCCACACAGGTGTTAATAGCCTGAGAATGAAATTGATCCAGATTCACTCCTCCTAGTAGCACATGGCAAGGAAAGACTACTAGTCTCATACTTTAAAAGTCAAGCTAATTCCAAACATGCAAATATTAAATTCCAAAACCAACCTCTACAGCAGGATTATGACTATGAAAACCAACCTCGAACAGAACAACAATCCTACTCAATTGCGACTCACAGAAAACTCACGACATGCTCCAAATAAAGCTAACAAAAATCTAAGCCTAAGTTCACAAAAATCCAAACCTAGAAACAATCCAAGAGTAATCCCAAATAATAATCCTTACCTGATGACCGCCGACCACCACTTAGTTCAGTGAAGAGGAAAGAACCTTTCACCCCTCAAAATCTAAAGCATTCGCTCCCCCCAAACCCTAGATCATCGGAGATGCCCAAGAACAGCCACATTTAGATAAGATCAAATCGAAACCGACAACAATTTCAGGCAACGATTGGAGCAAAAGTAGAAGCAAGCAATTAAACAACCCAACTCACTCTTAATCAAGGAGGAGGAGACTTTGGCGGTTTAGGGCTTGCGGCAGCAGTGGGTTGCGAGGGAGAAGAAACCGCGAGAGGTCAGCGGGTGCGATCAGGAGATGAGCGTGCGGTGCCTTGTTGAGATAGAAGAAGAAGAAGGAAAGGGAAAGTCGGAGGGCGGCGGCGGCGCTCGCTTGCTGGTGCGTCGGCTAGGGTTCGGCGGGCGTCGGGGTCAGGCAGAGGGGAAGAAACGGCGCAGGGGAGAGGGGGTTCGGGTAAATGCGGGATGTTAGGGCCTTAGGGGTTTTTAATAACTTAACTTTGGCTTTTTGCAAATAAACCCAACAACTTCAGTAAATTTCAACTAGGTCCCTATTTTCGAAATTCACCTTTTAAACCCTTAAAATTCGATATTTAATAGTACACATATCTCCTGAAGGTGCAAGTCAAACACATATTCTATAACCAGATATAGCAAATACGAGCAAACGCAATAATGCAAACAACAACAATCATGCAATGATGCATCATGTGCACATGATGTCTGTACGCACTCCAGCTACCCCTACACCGGGTGGCTGAGTGGACAAGATGTCAGGGAGCCAACTGCTCTCTATACCACCTCTGCCTGCTACCACGCTCCAGCATCACTACCCATGAGTGACCGAGCGGAGACACGACAGAACAACTGCACACACCAGGAGGGGTCCCTGACTGCTACGATGCACCGGAATCACTGCTCATGAGTGACCGTGCAGAGTCTCGACAAGGCAACTATACGCACCCTCCAATAGTCACTACTCGCTAGTAACAATGTGTAAAGATCATGATCACCGCATATCACTAGTGTCTGCTACCATGTTCCAGCAACACTACCTATGGGTGATCGAGCGTAGATACAATAAAACTACTGCCCACATCCGGGGGGGGGGGGTCCTTGACTGCTACGATGCACCGGAATCACTGCTCAGGAGTGACCGTGCATAGTCTCGACAGGGCAACTATACACACCCTCCAATAGCCACTACTCGAGTATGGCAATGTGTGCAGATCATGACCGTCATGACAGATGACGTGTCTCAACCACATGACTGGGAGCTCTATGTTGCCAGCTCATGCGCATGCAAGAACGATGCATGGCAAGATCATACACCACACCTACCTAACTAGTCTACCAATCATCAACATGGTATGCAGAGGTCCAAATAACCGGTATGCACCATATCCTAGCCCTAGCTCTGGGTATAAGGTATCCTATCTCTAATCACGATATACAACATATGCGACAATAAAGAGTGAAGAGATCCAACCTTGAAGCAGTACAGAAATAAGTCTATCATTTAAACAAATAGCTAATATCAAGAGTAAATATATGGAAGCAGGAAATAAGTAAAACTCTACTGCTATCTATAACTAACTATGCATAAAATCTATGACAATATCTAAATAGATAAGACCGAAGTACCCGCCTCCAATAAAGAAGTCTGACAGTGAAGAGGAACCACCCGTCCAACAATATATATCTCCGCGACGAAGGAGCTAAGTCAATGCCCTGAATCATAAACTCAACTTAGCTAATTGTATAATTAAAATATAAGCTAATCTTTATGCCAAGCATAATTGAAATCAAACCCTAACTTCAACCTAACCCACCCAGGTCCTCTTCTCCTTGCTCACAACCAAGGAGTACAGTAGCAAAAACTCACACTCACATCGATCAAAGGTACAAAGTACTACCAAGACAAATCACAAGCAACTCTCGCCCAATAGACACCCATCCTTTCCAAACAAAATCTCCAAAACAGTTATGGATCAGCAACATAAGACTTAAACATGAATACTATCCCAAAACAAAAGCACATAACAGAGCTCCCACCTAACGAAGAATAGAACTTATCAACACAAACTCTAATCTAAAACTAACCATATCACAACAACAGGAAAACAACAGCCAAAGCTATCCTTGATCAATTTCCCCCAGCTCACGGCAACAAAGAAAACACTTGAAGGCAAGAAACATTAATCAAATTCTAGACACTAAAAATCTAATCAACAACCACGTTCTCAAACACATCAAAAACAGAACCAAAGAAACAATTTGATCAACAAACTCATCCAAAACTCCACATCAACAGCAAAACAAATCAAGATCCAAACACAACATACCAAGAACAGATCATCAACGAGTCAAAACGACATCAGAACAATAGCTCATCCAATTCCATACCAATCCTGCATAATAACATCCATCGAAAAAGATCACAAAAACATAGATTCATCTGCAACCTCCCAAAACCACAGATCCAAACAAACATAGCACACACGCAAGAACAAACTCGAAGGAAAAAAATAGATGAATCAAAACTCTGGGTGTATGCGATCCAATCTATAAGAACATCCTTAGCAAAGATACAAACCAATACAAACCCAACACAGTTCACAGCAAACAATCTGTAACGCCCCAAAATTTCCCATATGAAATATTAGGAAATATATAAATTCATAAATATGAAATATTATGGAATTCATGAAATAGTATCATGAAATATTATGAATTCATAAATATGAAGTATTATGGAATTCATGAAATAGTATCATGAAATATTATGAAATATTATGAATTCATAAATATGAAATATTATGGAATTCATGAAATAGTATCATGAAATATTATGAATTCATAAATATGAAATATTATGGAATTCATGAAATATTATCATGAAATATTATGAAATATATGAATTCATGGAATATAATTAATATTATGAGATTTCATGATGGGCTTGGCTTAATGGGCTTGGATTAGTGCAAAATGTAATAAAAAGGAAATATAGAAGGGAGGAAGCAGGGATTGAACCTTGAACCTCCTAGTTGCACTAGCAATGTCTTAACCATTGCACCAAGCCATGTTTCTTGTTAGAGAAGGAGAAACATGCTTGTTAAAAGCTAGGGAAGTGAAGAGACATGTCTCTTCAAGAGAAAAGTATAAATAAGAGAAGGAAGTGGTTAGAATAACTACCTCTTCATCTTCCTCTTCACTTCTCCACCGAAAGTCTCTTCTTCTCCCTCTCCATTTTCAAAAAGTAAACCCTAGGGTTTTAACCCTAGGGAATTGGAAGGAAGAAGAACCCTTTAAGGTTCTTGCCTTCTACTAGGGCCAAGATTTCTAAGAGAAGGCAAACAAGGGAAACACTCACCTTCCTTCAACCAAGGGCACCTTAAGATCTTAGAGAAGTAGAAATCAAGCAAAAGGATGTAAGTATCCCCTCGCCTGCAGTGTAATAGTTCTTGAATGTGGTATCCTTTAACATGTTGTAAACAAAAACCTAGGGTTTTTGTTCTTGTATGTTTCGGCCACCCCCCTTAGGGGAATGCCTTGTTTTCTTTTGTTACATGATTAGACCCTTGATACTTAGGGAATATGTGTATATTGATTTCCTTCATGATAGTTGAACAAAAGGGAAGAAGAACTAGGGTTTTGGTTCTTGTAAGATTCGGCCACCCCCTTAGGGGAAGGCCTTGTTCTCTTTTGTTACATAATTAGACCCTTGGAACTTAGGATATATGTATATGTGTGGTTTATGCAAATGTTGTGAACAAAACCTAGGGTTACACCCTTGTGTAGGTTTCGGCCAACACCCAAGAAGGGACCTTGGTTACCCCTTGATGCATGTGAAGACCCCTTGGAATTTAGAGTATACCTATATGTTGTGTCCCTACATTTTTGTGATAGCAAAACCTAGGGTTTTGAACTTGGATGGGTTTCGGCCAAGGCTTAGAAAAAGGGGTTAGTGAGGGTTGAATTATCCTACAATATATCCATGTTTAAGATAAGTATACAAGGTGTTTGAATAAATGTATGTGTGAATGATTAATGCAAAAGTCCTAATATTTCCCTACTCTTGATGTTTCGGCCAACCCACTAGGACTAGGGTTTGTAAAGGTCAAACTACCCTATGATATATGTTTATGGTTGGGGATGATCATATGTATATGTATGTGGTGTTAAATGGAATGGTTGATAAGGAAACCTTAATTGTTAGCATGCTTTGATATGTTTATGTATGAGGTGTTAAATGAGATGTCTGATTGAAATCTTAATTGATAGCATGCTACCACTTTCTACGATATGAGTATGACCTATGTGACCAAAGCTTGTCAGGTCTAAGGTAGGGTAAGTGGTTGAAATATGATGCATGATGAAATATGATGAACATGTATGAAATGTGATGTATATATGAACATGTATGACATATGATGCATGTATGAACATGTATGAAATATGATGAATATATGAACATGTATGACATATGATGCATGTATGAACATGTATGAAATATGATGAATATATGAACATGTATGAAATATGATGTATGTATGAGCATGCCTTATAGCCCATGGGGTACATTTATGAAATTGCATGTGATATGTTAAAATGCTTAAATGGATACTCAAATAAGTATGGGATCAAGAGCACCCCTTATGTTGTGTGGTGTGTCCCTACGGGATCATGAGCACCCTTGAAGAGTGGTGTGTCCCATAAGAGTGAATATGGAGTATCCCTTAGCATATATGTAACAGCATGATAAGTATTTTACTTTTAAGTTGTGTACCCGACTCGGAAGGGGGTCGTTAAATAAATCCGGGGTGCATGTTAACGTGGCTTCGGTAGGACGGAAGGGTCCTGCTCTAATGAATTGGTGGCTCGCTACCCCAATTCATTAGGGAACGCGCAATAGTTTCCGGCGATAGTTGGTACACAACAGGGCCCAATATGATATGGATGTATTTTTAAGTAATACCATTATGGAATTGTTTTGAAAATATTCATTGAAAACATTTGTTAAATGTGAAGAGTATGCTTATGGTACTTGATACTGCATGCTTAGAAACTTAGATGTTTAATATGCTTTGATGAACTTATGCTTATGATTGAATTTGTGTACATGTTATATTCTTTTGCACGGATTTTGCGAGTAGGACAGGATCCTTACTAAGCATTGTGCTTACTAGTTTATGTGTTATCTTATGCTGCAGATAACACTTAAATGGAAGGAAGAGGTAGGAGGCTGAAGATGTGTGGGGTGGTGGCTCGGGAAGAAAGACTTTTTATATCTACTTTATTATGCTCATGTTTATGTTCCTTAACAAGGAATGTTAGTGACTAGGATTATATTATGGTGTGAAACAATATGTGAACCTATCATGTTATTTAATGTCACTTGATAATTTTTGCAAGCATGCTTAGTACCTAGTTCTCTTAAGTCCTTGCATTGTTGTTATAATGTCATGTTAGAAGATAGAAAAAAAATATTACTATATGATTGAATGTACGTAACCCCGCCCCGAGAGTAGATATAAGGGCGGGCGTTACACAATCCAAGCATAAAAACCTAAATTCATCGAGATCTACCCAAATCAAGTGAACTCACCGATTGAGATCATGCACCTATGAAAGAGAGAACTCTTGGTCTTCAGATCGATACTCCCAAGATCCGACTCCCCTCTTCAAGAACACGCGAGGAGCTAACCGAGGCTCACCACTCAGCCCAACAGAAACCCGTTTGCTCCTGCACTGTAGATAGCCAACAGGGCTTTCGCTCCACTCGATCTCCCGATGATCAAGTGCCAAGAGGTAGCCGGTGGTGAGAAAGACGGTCCACAACTCCTATTTCGCAGAGAGAAGAGAGGACCGGCGATGCTGCCCTCCAATGGTTGAAAGCTCGTAGCGATCAGCGGTAGGGAAATGAAGGAAAAAGCTTGGAGGAGAGAATGCTATCGAGGAGATCGCGTGCCTTCTCGAATCCGGGCAGAAGCGAATCGGGCGGAGAAGAGGAAAGAAGAAGAAGAATGAAGAAGAAGAAAGAGGAGGAGGGGAAAACTAGGTCACGCCATCTGCCGCGGGGTGAGAAAAAGAAAGTTTTTTTTAAAAGAAATGGGTTTTTATAGAAACACCCTCACATTTTAATAATTCACCCAAGAGCCTCTAAGTTTGGGTTAATTTGCCTTTTAACCCTCCAAGTCTTCTAAATATTACATTCTCCCCCACTAACAAAAATTTGATCCCCAAATTTCGCTATATACGCATAGAAGAAACTAGCAACCTATACCCAAAGCCAATATTGGACGAAACCAACCATATGCTTCCCGAGTAGGGTAGCAACCTATTGAGTCTAATGGATTCCCACAATCCACAGATCACATTATCACCAGCCATATGATCGCCCCTAGCGACCACGATCTACACGTGGTCACCTGAGGGATCCCACCCCGAAATGTCCGCGTCGAGCATGTAAGATGACCCCCCCCCCCCCCACCATATCTATCATCAATATGTTGAAAATGCATAATCACATATCATACCGTGATAAGACGATCCATCGATCTGCGGTGCTTCCGCTCTAGGGACAACATAATCTCGACCCGTCTCAAACCCCAGTGGTGGCATCCCCTGAATAGGTTGGGACTGAATCGCAAGAACTGTAAGTGACGGTTGAGGTTGGTACGCTGAGTATGACTGCGGATAACTGCCCATTGCTGAGAACTGTGATGCCATTGGAATAGGACCCTGCCCATATCCATGCATATAGTAAATCTGAACCGATGGGAGAGCTGCCTGCTGTGGTCCAGAAGAGGTCTGAGGCTTCTGGCCTCCCCTTGTGACCTCAACTACCTCGACCGTCCACCCTGAGTGATAGCCTCTACAGACTCCTACTGTACTCTCCGAGGGCAGTCTCGACTCTTGTGTCCTAGAAGCTGGCAGTGATAGCACACCGGTTGCTCCATAGGGCACTCTGCCCTACCGTGGTTCCTAGAACCACACTGGAAACAATGAAACCCCGTTCGAGTACCCTTCCGGTTCTGCTGCGAAGACTGAAAGATTATGTCGATGAATGTACTGACTTCCGAGGTTGAGAATCCTCCACAGAAATCCTCGGTAAACCCAGACTTCTCTTGCCCTTCTTTTGTTCTGTCCCCAACTGCTCCTGGTCAGAGAATAGGTACTGGTCTGATTGCTCTTCCTTAATCTTATCTCCAAACATGTACTGCTGAGTCAAATCTGTATCAGGATCTGGCTGCTCCTCTCTCTTCTTACTTTCATATAACCTCTGATGAGTCGTCTCAATGATAAGGGCCCGCTCCAACGCCTCCCGATAGGAAGTAATAACGGAGGAAGACATACAAATCTAAATATACGTGGCTAATCCCTGAGTGAAGTGCATCATCCGCTCAGAGTCATCTTCAACCATCTGAGGGCAATAGTCCGCCAGACGGTTGAATGATATGTCGTAGTCTAGCACAGACCGATCTCCTTGTCGGAGACTCAGAAACTCTTGTCGACGGGTCATCCAAAATGCGACAGGAAAATACTTCCTCTCAAAGGCTTCTCCGAACAATGCCCATGTGACCAATCGCTCGCCTAAAATAGTCTGCTAGGTCGTCCACCAAGTCGACGCCTGATCGCTGATAAGCACCATTTTATTGATTATTTTAATTGCTAAAATCCATGTTTGACCCATGTTTTTATTGCTTAATTATGATTTTACCCTAGGTTTTGGAACTTTATCTTATTTTGGACTTAATTGCAAAATTACACAATTTTTGGATTATTTGGCCACTAATTTTCTGATATATTTTTGTAGGCATGAAAGGATCCTGGACCTAGGGCATATTGGGTCAAACCTGAGCCGGATGTGAACCTGATCGGATTATCAAGCCTACGGTTAATCCGGGCCGTCCGATTCAAGAGCGGCTAGATCTGAGCCATCCGGGACGATCTGAAGCAATCCGAGCTAGGGTTAGGTTTGATCAAGCTCTATGATCAAGATCTGAAGGTTTCATCCCAATCAGAGCTAAATCAACCGTTGGATCAAGCAAGGAGGGCTCTAGAGCGTCCAATCACAGATAGAGTTGATCTGGACCATCCGTTGCACATCTGGAGGATCCGAGCTACCACAAGGCAGATCCTGACCCCAGATCATCATTATAAAAGTTTGGCTCAAATCAGATCAAGATCTACCGTTGGATCTCCTCCAATCAATCTGAGCCGTCCAATTCTAATTACTTAAGGAAATTTTTGCAACAGCTGTTCTTGGTCGCGTCCTCGCCGCAGCTCGTTTGCCTTGGTTTCTTCTTCGTTTCTTCTCGTTTCTTCAGCAATTTCCTCGTTTTGAAGGCGTGACCACCTCGATTCGAGCTCATCCTTGAGTGACAGCAAGGATTCGGATGGAGGCTTAGCTTAATTTCGTTTATTAGAAGTAGATTTGAACTATGTCATTTCGTTTCTGAACTTCTGATTAAATTTCTGTAATGCTTCGATTCCGAATAGTTTTTGGTTCAATTAGAGTTTTAATTCAGTGCTTTAGTTAGCTAGATTGTTTGTGTCATGAACTATTGTAATTAGATTAGTTCATTTCGTTTCAATTCAATTCTGAAATTGGTTCCCTGTTGCGTGCCACTTCCTGTTTCTGAAATTCTAGATTTGTTAAGTTTAGTTTCTGATTTGTTTTTGTTTTCAATCAGTTTTGTTTATGCAAGTTAATTAGGTTCATTGTTTGTTAGTGAACAATTGTAATCAAATTCGGTTTCTTGCCTAATGAAGTTCATGCGTATCAGTTACTTCCCTGATTTCAGATTGCGTATCAACCCTCAATCCTGCATCTCCATTTCATTTCTGAAAATTTCGACTTCAGCTCATCAATTTGCACTTTAATTGTTTGTTTCACATCCATCCACTTCACACAAGCTGCTGGGTTAAGTTTGAACTCAATTCGTAGTTGCAATCCTGAAATTCTGCAACCATTTCTGCAAATCTGCAGTCTTGATGGTGCCAAGTTCTGCAATGTTCCAAACTGATAAATCTGATTTCCGCACATCAGTTTTAGTGTATCAGTGAATTGCTACTGAATTGGTGTTTCTGTATCTGGAAATTCTGAAAGTCTGAATCAAGTTAAAATCTGCACATCAAACTCTGCATTTCGAATTCTGCACATGAAGGCAGTGACTTCACATGTTGCTGATTTTCTGAATATTCTGTTAAGATTTAATCTCTGCATTGATTGGTATCAGAAATAGGTTGTGCAGGAAATCAGTTGCTTGTATTCATTGTATTTCTGAATGGTGACTTCCTTTCGGAAATTTCAGGCTTGTCTCCCTGAATTTTGGTATCAAGAAAAGCCTTAGCATTGTTATGTATCAGTCCATCTTTAAGTTTCGGTTTTGAGTGGGAAGTTTTAAGCTTAAATCAGTTTGGTAGGGTGCTCTTGTATTCGAAATCAGATTTGTTTAATTTCCAAAATTTGTAAGTGCTCTGATCAGATTTTTCATAGATTGAGTTATTAAGTGCCATCATTTTGCTTAGGGTATGAGTTGAGTTTCTTACGTCTCATTTGCAATTTCATTTTCGATTATAACCCAAAAACCCAATTACACATTCGAAACCCAAAAACAATCACGACACCTAAATACAAGCGCAAATCAAACAAACCTTCAACTAGTCCCTGAGAAAAATACGACCTGTGGCCCCTTTGCTACATTTTCAGATTTTGATTGTAAAAAGGGTTTCCAGTTATTCATTTATAAATTCTAAATTTGAGGCCCACATTCGTGACACATAGTTTGGGCCTATCAAATTTTTGGCGCCGTTGCCGGGGAACTGTTAGTTGACTTGTTTGATTTTTGCTTGTGCACTTATTTCATATCATTCTTGACTTACTTTTGTGCTTATTGCTATATCTTTTGATTTGATTTTATTTGTTTTATCTTTTTATCTACTTTTACTGCGATTTGTTTTGTTTTTATGACCAGGTCTTTAGGTGCTGAATTAGAAGATTTCGATCCTGAGATTGAGAGGACTTTCAGAGTCAGGAGGAGTCAGGCCATTCTTTCTGAGACTACAGATATCCCTCCTATTCAGACTATCTGCACTCACTCAGGCATTGACATGGCAGACCACCAGAGATCCATGAAGGAGCTTGCAGTACCTGACGCTGCATTTCAGTACTCCAGCATAGCTTATCCAGAGCTGGAGGAAAGTTTTGAGTTAAGATCGGGACTTATCAATTTGTTGCCAAAGTTTCAGGGTTTATCTGGGGAGGATCCAAACAGACACTTGCACGAATTCCATGTGGTGTGCTCTACTATGAAGCCTCAGGGCATTTCTGAAGAAGATATCAAGCTGAGAGCTTTTCCCTTCACATTGACAGGAGCAGCCAAAGACTGGTTCTATTATCTGCCTACAGGACATGTGTCTAGTTGGATCGCTATGAAGAAAGCATTTTTGGAGAAGTATTTCCCAGCTTCCCGCACAGCTATAATCAGAAAAAGTATCTGTGGGATTCAGCAAGTGGTGGGCGAGACACTATATGATTATTGGGAAAGATTTAACAAGTTATGTTCAAGTTGCCCCCAGCATCAAATCAGTGAGCAATTATTGATTCAATATTTTTATGAGGGACTGCTGCAGATGGATAGGATTTTGATTGATGCTGCATCTGGAGGGGCTTTGGTCAACAAAACACCACATCAAGCTAGGGAGCTTATCTCTAATATGGCTGAAAACTCACAACAATTTGGAAGTAGAGCCTTGACCACCAGAGGAGTGGGTGAAGTTCAGGTAGTTCCATCTGATAAGATGCTTGAGAGATTGGAGGAGCTCACCTCGGCTTTTAAGCAAATGGAATTAAAAATGGAAAGACTTAGTTCGACTCCTTCAGTACCTCCACCCTCTAGTCAAGTGATAAGTGTGTGTGGCATTTGCTCTAGTCTAGAGCATACCTCAGATTCATACCCCACCCTCCAACAAGACGAGACAGTAGCTGCATTAGTGAGAGGACAATTTCCAGCAAGAAACAATCCATATTCCTCTACTTATAACCCCGGTTGGAGGAATTATCCTAACTTGAGGTATGGGAATGCTTTCTGCCAACAAGAGCCTCAAAGTCAGTCTTCACAGCGGCCTCAACCTAATTTTCAGCAGCCCCAACGAACTCAAAACAATCAGCCAACTTTTCAGCAATCAAACCAAAATTTTCAACCCCCGTTTCAGCCTAATTCTCAACATTTTCAGCAACAATTCCAAGCATTTGAACCTCAATTCCAGCAACCTTATCAAGGGCAGCAAGGCTTTCAATCATTCCCAGCTTTCCAAGCTCCAAATCAACACAATTTTCAGCCATCACAGCCTATGAATCAGAGTTTTCAGCCCTACAACCAAGGTTTCAGGTCAAAATTTTCAACCTCCACCAACCATTTCCAACTCAAAACCAGAATTTCAAGGCTAATTCTCAGCAAATTCCCCACCACATATCAGCCCTCTAATCAGCCATTTAATCCATCAGCCGCAACAGCCCCAATTCCAACAATTACAACAAGATGATATCATTGGAGCTATACAAAACCTTGGAAGGCAAATGGGACAATTGGCTAATGATGTGAATCAACTTAAGGCTCAAGGATCAAGCCAACTACCTTCCCAAGCTGTTCCCAACCCTAAGGGAAACGTTAGCGCAATTTATTTGAGGAGTGGGAAGGTTACATCAACTCAAAATGATCCAAGAGCAGATTTTTCTGAAAACAGGGCAGCATCTTCATTTCCAGGCCATATCAGTGCCGAAACCACTCCAAATTCAGTGGATACCACCCCTATCTCGTGCCCGACTACCTCCTCAAGCAATTCCCCAATTTTGGTGGAAAACAGAGAAGAAATCAGTGGCAAGACAGAATTTACAGCAGCTCCAAAAAACAGGGCAGCAACTCACAATTCAGCCCCTCCCATTCCGGTTGAAGAGGAAGAATTTAGAGTGCCCTTGCCTTTTCCAAATGGGAGAACTCCTACCAAAAGACACGTGGAGGAGGAGAAAGCAAAAGAGTACAATGAACTGGTAAAACTTTTTAGTAAAGTTGAAATTAATGTACCTTTGCTGACGATGATTAAACAGGTTCCTAAGTATGCAAAATTTTTGAAAGATCTTTGTGTTCACAAGAAGAGACTTAAGGAAAATGAATTGGTCAGCATTGGGAAGAATGTTTCATCACTCATCCATGCCATACCTCAGAAATGTGAAGATCCTGGCATGTTTACTGTATCTTGTGAGATAGGTAGCACCACGCTACATGATGCCATGCTTGACTTAGGAGCTTCTATTAATGTCATGCCCAGGACAGTCTTCCAGATGCTTGGCATTGGTCCTCTACAGCCCACGGGAGTTGTGATTCAGCTAGCAGACCGGAGTCAGACCCGCCCGGCAGGGGTTATTGAAGATGTGTTGGTTAAAGTGAAGGAGTTGATTTTCCCTGCGGACTTCTACATTCTAGACATGGAGGGAGAGTATCTTGCATGCAGATCCCCACTCATCCTTGGAAGGCCTTTTCTGAAGACTGCTAAGACTAAAATTGATGTATATGCTGGCACCCTTTCGATGGAGGTGGGAGACACAGTAGTCCAGTTTAGCATTTTCGACGCAATGAAGGACCCTAGGGGAGATCACTCTATTCTGAGCATAGACACCGCAGATGAGACTGTTGAGGCACAGATCATTGATGACGATGGTACATTTGACATAGTGGGAGGGGAGTTGATTTCAGAGGAGACTTTACCTGATTTTTCTTATTTTGTATTTTGTGATGATATTGTTCTTGATAGCCCTGATCTTTTTAATAAGGTTGTTGCAGGTATTGCTAAGGAGGCATGCACAGGAGATTATTCTACAGGTGTAGGGGATTGCACAGAGCCCCAGGGACCACCACCATTTCCAGAAAGTGTAGGGACTTGCATGATTGGAGCAAGTACCCAAGGATCACCTATTCCAGTTGAATGTCCACCAGAATTTGAGCCTGAGATGGAGGTATTTCTTATAGACCCGACAGACATTTTTCAGCATGATCAGGTAAGTATTTCTTCTTTTCCTTTAGAAAATCTCAGACCCAGAATCGATTTTATTGGTTGTGACACATTGCTTGATACATGCTTGATAGAGAATAATTGTGATATTTCTATTGAAGAGCCAAAAATTGATTTCTTTACTTGTGAAGAGTTCCTGGATGTAAATTTTGTAGGAAATAATTGTGAAAAATTTATTAAGGCACCAAGAATTGATTTTATTGGATGTGAAGCATTTTTGGTTACATTTTATACAAAGACTAATATTCTTTCATTTCTTTCTTATCTTGCAGGACCCCAAAGACTTCTGGAGTGGATGCTTCATCTGAATAGACTTAAACCTCCTGGAAGGTGTTCCAAAAAGAATAAAGAGGGAGTAGACTTTACTTTAATTCGAAAAACTCCACTTCTTAAATGGGTCTTGTATCTAAATAACCTTCGGCCACCTGAACAAATTGCTGTACAATCCAAGTGTGGGGGAGCGATGCACCATGAAGTTGAACAAATAAAAGAAGCTCTTTCGCACATACAGACTCCTCCACTACCAAGATGGAGGTTGTTTCTGGATAGACTCCGACCGCCAGAAATAAAGGGAGTTTGAATTCTCTTGCCTTTTCCTTTATTGCATGTTTTCACTTTTAAAATAAGTTTTTGCTAATAAATACTTTAGTATGAATAGGAGTCATTGTAAATACCTTGTTATTTCTTTTCATGATTAGGAATAAATGTATCCCTCTAGGTTATCCTATAGCATTTTAGAGTCTTTTGAAAATAAATTAAATTTGGTTGTTAAAACTTAGGATTTGAGTTCATAGATGAATTCTTGGTTGCTTGAGTACTATTTTTCCTTAGACTCTTGATTGAGGATTTGAGATGGATTATTTTTACCTAGTGAGATTAGCCTTATTTTATGATACACATATGTTATTGTACTCTAGAACTTGCTTAGGTTCTTTCAAAATCATATTTCAATGATTGGATCACATCTATATAGACTAATCCATTTGTTTCCCTTTCCACATCAATTTTTGGAAAAAATCATGTTCATTCCATTTTTCTTCACTTATTTCTTACTCTTACCCTCACTTTTCTTTGGACTTGTTGTTTGAAATGTTTCTAATGCTATTTTGCCCGAGACGGACAAAGATTTAAGTGTGGGGGAGTGACTAGAGTTTGGAATTATTTTGGAGCAAGGAAACACTTCATTTGAGTTAAAAAAAAAAAATCCATGTGCCAAGTGAGGAGTTTGGTGTCAAGAATGCACAAGAAGAAGTGGATAAGGATGGAACCAATTTAAATTGGAAGTGAAATGGAATCAGAATTGAATTCCGAATTGAAGCAAGAGACAAGCAATGGAGAAATCTGAAATCTGTGCCATGCCAAAAAGAAAAAAAAATGCTGTGGTCATTTCGAAATTCCAGCTATACTTGGCTGAAAAATCTGGATTGCAGCTGTACCTTGCTAGGAAGATCAAGTAACATGTTGCTACAATCTGAATTGAAGCTGCAAAGTCTGAAAAATCCATGAAAAGCTGCTGAAAATTTCTGCATTCTAAAAAAATCAGTGAGGGAAGCTAGTAAAGTAGTTTTGTATCAACTTCCATTTGAATCCATGCTTTTTAAATCAGCAATGTCTTGCTGCCCTCAACCCAAACTTGCAGAATGGTTTTCAATTGAATAAAACTTCTTGGTGAGCAGTTTTCCAGTAAAGGGCAAATGGATGAAAAAAAAATGGCAGTGATCACCTACTTAGCCATTTTCAAGTAGACAATTTAAATTCTCCACTACCATTTGATGCAAGGACTATTGATGTTAATTGTTGGAGAAATCAAAGACTTGAAAAGCTGCCACCGTGGATGTTGAACTTGAGACAAAAGCAAAAAGAAAAAAAAAAGAAAAAAAACAGTTTGAGAAAAGAAAAGAAAAAGAGAGAAATAAAGTGGCACACAACAAGTGAACTTTGGCACCATGAAATCAAGTGAAATTTTTCTCATCCAAGTCCAAGCTTGCATCAATACATTTCTGACCTTACAAGAAAGAAAGAAAGAAGAAAAAGAAGGATGAGAAAAGAGAAGAAACAAAAAATGGCACGAAATTGGGAAACTTGGCACATTGAAACCAAGGAAGGGTTTTTCATCCAAATCAAAGGCCATTACTTAAATCTGACTTTACCACACTTTTGATATCATTAGAGGACTGTCAAGAGGGGCAAAAGCACATTGGAAACATTTTTGAGCAACCAAGTCTCTCACTCCATCAATTTTTCCATTTCCTTAATTTTTATTCCATTTCTCACCATTTTTCATGTTTTCATTTGTTTTTATAGTTGTTGATCCTATTCATGATTAATGGTGGAGAGTAGATAATAAGCAAGCCTATGGTAGTGCAAGAAACATGGGTGTAAGAGTGAGCTCCACTTCCATCACCAAATTAGAACTTAAGGAGAGAGCCACCAAAATTTTCCTTGAAAGGCTAGAGATTTGAATTCATCTCAATGACTCATGATGGATGAAAAGGCTAAGTTGTTGCTTTAAGGACAAGATACTAATCCATAGAGCTTAGATTTATAAGAATTGACAACCTTAGGTAATTTCTTTTCATTTGCTTCTAATTATGCTTTAGGAAACCTAAGGGATACATATTTAGTTGTTTCGCGAGACGCTCAAGGTTAAGTGTGGGGGAGTTGATAAGCACCATTTTATTAATTATTTTAATTGCTTAAATCCATGTTTGACCCATGTTTTTATTGCTTAATTATGATTTTACCCTAGGTTTTGGAACTTTATCTTATTTTAGACTTAATTGCAAAATTACACAATTTTTGGATTATTTGGCCACTAATTTTCTGATATATTTTTGTAGGCATGAAAGGATCCTGGACCTAGGGCATACTGGGTCAAACCTGAGTCGGATGTGAACCGGATCGAATTATCAAGCCTACGATTAATCCGGGCCGTCCGATTCAAGAGCGGCTAGATCTGAGCCATCCGGGACGATCTGAAGCAATCCGAGCTAGGGTTAGGGTTGATCAAGCTTTATGATCAAGATCTAAAGGTTTCATCCCAATCGGAGCTAAATCAACCGTTGGATCAAGCAAGGAGGGCTCTAGAGCGTCCAATCACAGATAGAGTTGATCTGGACCATCCGTTGCACATCTGGAGGATCCGAGCTACCACAAGGCAGATCCTGACCCCAGATCATCATCATAAAAGTTTGGCTCAAATCAGAGCAAGATCAGCCGTTGGATTGATGTGGAGAAATCTGGGCCGTCCAATGCTTATGTATTTAATCAACATTTCACTGTTCTTCTCCCGGTCGCGTTCCTCGCCGCAGCTCGTTTGCCTTGGTTTCTTTCTCGTTTTTCTTCGTTTCTTCAGCAATTTCCTCGTTTTGAAGGCGTGACCACCTCGATTCGAGCTCATCCTTGAGTGACAGCAAGGATTCGGATGGAGGCTTAGCTTAATTTCGTTTATTAGAAGTAGATTTGAACTATGTCATTTCGTTTCTGAACTTCTGATTAAATTTCTGTAATGCTTCGATTCCGAATAGTTTTTGCTTCAATTAGAGTTTTAATTCAGTGCTTTAGTTAGCTAGATTGTTTGTGTAATGAACTATTGTAATTAGATTAGTTCATTTCGTTTCAATTCAATTCTGAAATTGGTTCCCTGTTGCGTGCCACTTCCTGTTTCTGAAATTCTAGATTTGTTAAGTTTAGTTTCTGATTTGTTTTTGTTTTCAATCAGTTTTGTTTTTGCAAGTTAATTAGGTTCATTGTTTGTTAGTGAACAATTGTAATCAAATTCGGTTTCTTGCCTAATGAAGTTCATGTGTATCAGTTACTTCCCTGATTTCAGATTGCGTATCAACCCTCAATCCTGCATCTCCATTTCATTTTTGAAAATTTCGACTTCAGCTCATCAATTTGCACTTTAATTGTTTGTTTCACATCCATCCACTTCACACAAGCTGCTGGGTTAAGTTTGAACTCAATTCGTAGTTGCAATCCTGAAATTCTGCAACCATTTCTGCAAATCTGCAGTCTTGATGGTGCCAAGTTCTGCAATGTTCCAAACTGATAAATCTGATTTCCGCACATCAGTTTTAGTGTATCAGTGAATTGCTACTGAATTGGTGTTTCTGTATCTGGAAATTCTGAAAGTCTGAATCAAGTTAAAATCTGCACATCAAACTCTGCATTTCGAATTCTGCACATGAAGGCAGTGACTTCACATGTTGTTGATTTTCTGAATATTCTGTTAAGATTTAATCTCTGCATTGATTGGTATCAGAAATAGGTTGTGCAGGAAATCAGTTGCTTGTATTCATTGTATTTCTGAATGGTAACTTCCTTTCGGAAATTTCAGGCTTGTCTCCCTGAATTTTGGTATCAAGAAAAGCCTTAGCATTGTTATGTATCAGTCCATCTTTAAGTTTCGGTTTTGAGTGGGAAGTTTTAAGCTGAAATCAGTTTGGTAGGGTGCTCTTGTATTCGAAATCAGATTTGTTTAATTTCCAAAATTTGTAAGTGCTCTGATCAGATTTTTCATAGATTGAGTTATTAAGTGCCATCATTTTGCTTAGGGTATGAGTTGAGTTTCTTACGTCTCATTTGCAATTTCATTTTCGATTATAACCCAAAAACCCAATTACACATTCGAAACCCAAAAACAATCACGACACCTAAATACAAGCGCAAATCAAACAAACCTTCAACTAGTCCCTGAGAAAAATACGACCTGTGGCCCCTTTGCTACATTTTCAGATTTTGATTGTAAAAAGGGTTTCCAGTTATTCATTTATAAATTCTAAATTTGAGACCCACATTCGTGACACATAGTTTGGGCCTATCAATAGGCCATGGAGTAGGGGTGTTACACCGGCAGCATTCCGTCTACTCGATCGCTCAGGAGCAGTGATGGCAGAGTATGGATGGCAGTCACAGCCCTACGTCGGAGGGTGGCCTCCGCTTAGCTTCCTCCCGTACATAGGTGACGATGTCTGACCGACGGCAGGGGTGACCATGTCATTGCACTTTGTGTGCTCGTTTATTCTGCTCTTACATGTGCTTGTTTATACTTGATGTTGTATATTATTGACATGCACTTACAGGAGACCTTATGTCTGGTCTTGGCGACTCTGCTTGCAGTTGTTCTTATTCCTGCCTATGCATGTGTTATTTCGGTAGTCTATTACCCTGTTGCTATCTTAGAATATCTTGTATATATATATGATGAGATATTCGCTAAGTTTTATTACTCATACCGTTAGCTCCTTGTTTTTATTTCAGGATGATTGACTGGAGCGTGTCTGGTAGCCTGTCCCAGTTCGCGTACTTGTCGAGATGTCTTCGAGATTTATCGTCTAGTTGGTTGCTAGTATTTTCTATTGTTTTCTTCCGCTGTTGCTTTTGTGTTGGATTTAGTCATACTATACGGCAGTATAGTTGTACTTTTATGAGACCTTTATGCTTGTGTTTTGTCGTAAGTCGGACCGGTCCGCAGTCAGGTATGGTTTACCCGATTTTATATTATATTCTGTCTTGATTCGAGGCCTGAGGCCATTTTAACTGCGTGGTTGTGTTTTATGTGATATGTGTATGTGTGAATTGGGCGCCGAACAGGGGAGGTGCTGTCCGAATTTCTATTGGATCAGCGGCTCCTGGGGTCTCGGGGCGTGACAATTGGCATGAGACGGGAAATCCTGACAGGTCAAGATTGGCCGAATGCTAGGCAACAAAGAAGTTCTCGCCTGTTAAGGTTGACTAGATACTAGGCAACGAGAAATCCCAACAGGTCAAAGTTGACCGGATGTTAGACAACGAGGAAGTCTCAACAAGTTAAGATTGGCAATATACTAAGGAACGGAAAGTCTCGGTAGGTCAAGATTGACTAGATATTAGATAACGGGAAGTCTTGATTAATCAAAGTTGGCCAAATATTGGGCAAAGGAAGTCCTACCGTGCTGGTATGTTAAGATTAATAGGATACCAAATAAGATGAGAATTCGACTTTTTATAAGGTTGAAATAAGAGTATTACTCGATTGACAAGATGCATCGATCGACTAATATGGATGAAAACCCCCAAAGCCTCAAGAAATACAGTTGCAATAGTATTGCTATAGTGTTGCTACAATATGGCTACTGTTAGGACCGGTAGGCGAGCTAGAGGGGGTGATTAGTTCCTATTTGCTTGTTGATGATTTGTCGCTTGGAAGACTCCAAGCAATACTAGCACTCAATGATTTACTTGGTATCCACCTCCTTGAGGTGACTAATCCAAAGATCCACTCTCCTCACTCTCTCAAACACTATGAAAGACTCTTTCGTGGAGGTAGAGAAACCTCGTATAAGCTCTCAAGAAGATACAATAAGAATACAAGCAAATACAAAACAAATCTTACAAGATTTATAACAATGAGCTCTCTTTATTTTTCTTGCTTTCTTCTAGCTTATCACCTCTAGAACCTTGGAAATGCAACAGTACTATGATCCAAGACTTCTCTTGAAATAACGATCAAGGAGAAGAAGTGCGGAAGAAGTTGTCGCTTCAACCTGCGTGAAAACCCTATATACCCGCGACCTAAGGTTCCCTTAATTGACCAATTGATTACCATCTTTCTTAATCGATTGCTCAATTGATTAAGAGGAGGCTGAATCGATTACCCAATCGATTCAGCCTGCTTCTGTTGTCGCAACCCATTTCTCCCAATCGATTACCCAATCGATTCATTTCCTCCTTAATCGATCACTCAATCGATTAAGAGGGCTTCTGTTTCGAGAAACCAACATCAATCAATTACTCAATCAATTGACCCCAACCCTAACTTGTGTGCACAAGTCTAGGGTTCGCTTGCCTAATCCCGGTCAATCGTGACCTATTAGGACTTCCTTACCAAGTGCCTGATCAAACATTTGACCGAGTTGGATTTTCCCTTGCCTAGTTCTCAACTAGGACTTAACCTAGTTCTCAACCAGGTCTGCCTAACTGATAAGTACCATTTTTGTGATTATTTTAGATGTTAAAATCCATGTTTGACCTATGTTTTTATTGCTTATTTGTGATTTTACCCTAGGTTTTAGGATTTCCTCTTATTTTGGACTTAATTGCAAATTTACACATTTTTTGGATTATTTGGCCACTAATTTTCTGATATATTTTTGTAGGCATGGAAGAATCCTGGACCTAGGGCATACTGGGTCAAACTTGAGTCGGAAGTGGAACCGGATCGAATTATCATGTTTTGGATTAATCCGGGCCGTCCGATTCAAGAGCGGCTAGATCTGAGCCATCCGGGACGATCTGAAGCAATCCGAGCTAGGGTTAGGGTTGATCAAGCTCTATGATCAAGATCTGAAGGTTTCATCCCAATCAGAGCTAGATCAACCGTTGGATCAAGCAAGGAGGGCTCTAGAGCGTCCATTCACAGATAGAGTTGATCTGGACCATCCGTTGCACATCTGGAGGATCCGAGCTACCACAAGGCAGATCCTGACCCCAGATCATCATCATAAAAGTTTGGCTCCAATCAGACCAAGATCTACCGTTGGATCTCCTCCGATCGATCTGAGCCGTCCATTGATTCCTATTTAATCAAAAACGCAGCTGCCTTTCTCCTCGTCGCGTCTCAGCCGCTACAGTAGGTTTTCTTCATCTTCTTCGTTTTCTAGCAGTTTTTCTTCAATTCAAGGGGCGCGACCACTCAATCTCGACCTTGGATCATCTTCTGGATCATTGGAGCTAGCTTTGGTGGAGAATTCAGCTCAAATTTGCACCGGAAGAGGGCTGTTTGAGGGTTTCGGCAGCTCAGCAATCTAATCACTTGTACTTCTTCCGCAAGCCATTTCCGACCATCTGAGCCGGCTGTAGGGGTTCTCAGGTGAACTCAGATGGTCCACGAATCATCATAGCAACCACCATCAACTGAGGCCAAGGAAATTGGATTGAAATTCCAGCTGCGTGCGTTTTGAGCAGAGTGATCGATTGAAGTTGTTTTCCAATGATTTGCTGTGCCTAGGGGTTCGAAGCCAGCTCTTGATTGACGAACAAGAAGAATTCGAGCTTAGGGAGTGATTGAGTTTAGATTTCCTTGGTTAATTTCGTTTGTTTAGCTATAATTTCAATTACTGCTGTAGTTTAGTTTCTGTTGTAATTTCAGAGTGGTTAACTTGGTTTAATGCAATTGTTTCTGCTTAATTAGGTTTATGTTCTTAAGTTAAGTAGTTTAGCTAGCTTGTTAGTGAGTTTTAGACTTAATTTCAGTTTATTTCTCGTTTAATTCCTTGCGTATCAATGCTGTTCTGTTCTCCTTCTGAATTTTCAGCTATGTCTGCTGCGTATCAGTCCTTGGGCTGCTGCGTATCAGACCTTTATTTGCATCAAGTAGCTTTAGTTTAATGTTAGGAAATTGCATCGCATTTTGTTTCATTTAAACAGCACTTTATTTCTGCATTTTGAATTAGTTGTTTTGAGTCGATTACCATTTCTGCACTTCATTTTTCATCACTGAAATCCAGCGTATCAGCTCCTTACCTTATGCTCTGGAATTTCGCAGCTAGCTAGCTTTTTAGCTTTATCTTCTGAAGCTATATTATAGCTTGTCTCATTTTCAAGCAATTGAATTCAATCTCTGTCGTGATCTTCATTTCTGCCAGATTCAATGTCCAATTCCGAAGTTCTTAATCTCATTCCTGCCTTAATTCATTTCTGCACAGCATGTTTAGTTGCTGGATTGTCTGCATATTGTATCTAGTTGGTCTGCTCTGAACCAGGTTTTGTCCTGTGTATCAGTAATTGATGCATCTGCCCAGTTTCTAATTCTGAATGCTGTTGGGTTCTGAATTTTACAGCATTGTTCCTTCCATTCTGCAGTTTTGACTGTGTCCAGTTTTTGATCAGTTCTTCTAAAGTCTGAATATCTTCAGTTATCACTGCACATCATTTTCTTGGCAGACAGCTTTTGGAATCCTGATTCTGAAAAGTTTAAACTTCATTTCTGAATCCCTGAAATTTCTTCATTGTTAGCTCTGTTTTTACAAGCTGAACTGATCAATGCCAGTCATTCTTTTAGGCTGTGCCAACTTCCCAGCTGCGTATCAAGTTCATTGTTTCTGAACTGTGGATTGAATGAAATTTCAACAAACTGTTAATGTTAGCTGTGCTTCATTATGTTTGCTTTTGAATTCGAATTTTCTTTTCAACACATCAGTAATCATTTCTGCATTGACATCAAATGAATCTTTAGCATAGATAACTGCTTACTTGCATTTGGTTAGTTGGAGTAATTCCCGAAGTTGAACACTGCTTGTTTGAATTTTGCACTTGACAGCAGTTTAAATTGTTCTCCAATTTCTGCAAGCTTGCATTGGCTGATTAAGTTTGAGATTAGTTGAGTTTTCTCATGGACATTACTTATCTTAAGTTTCCTTAGTTAAATTTATTACCTTGCATTGTGTGTTCATTTCATGATTGCAACCCAAAACCCAATTAGGTTCGAAACCCGAAAATTCACAAACGACACCTAAATACAAGCGCGAATCAAATTATATCAACTAGTCCCCGAGAAAAATACGACCTGTGGCCCCTATATTACATTTTCAGTTTTTTATTGTAAAAGGGTTTCCAGCATTTCATTTATTCATTGATATTTAAATTTGATGAGCCCATACATTTCGTGACAACTTTAATTAGTATATTTTGGGCCCTATCAAATTTTTGGCGTCGTTGCCGGGGAAGCGACTAGTTGATTTGTTTGATTTTTGCTTATATGCTTTTTGACATATCATTGGGTTCTATTTTATTGTGCTTTATATTTTCTATACGGGTGCTGTCATTTTTCTTGTTTGTTTTGTGACAGGGCTGCAAATTCAAAATGGGGTCAAAAGAGATAGAAGAGGCATTGGAGGAGTTAAAAAATGTGTTAAAGGGGTTGGCCTACCAACTAGAACGTAAAGCTCATTCATCTACTTATCAGATGCTACCTCAGCCGCAATTTCAGCCCTCTTCAGAAATTTCAGCAGCTAAATCAAGAATTCCAGCAGCCCTATTCTAATTTTCAGCAACCAAACTTTCAGTTTCAGCCACCACAACCATTTCAACCGTAATCCAACAATTTCAGCCGGATTTTCAGCCAATTCAACCAATTTTCCAGCAAATCAGATTGGGCAGCCACTGTTGCAAAGTTTTCAGCCCCAAATTCAACAATTTCAGCCTAACTTTCAGCCACCTTATCAACAAGATCCATCATTTTTTCAAGGAATTCAGCAAGGGTTTTTCAGATAATTCGAATTTCCAGCAACCATGTCCATTACCGCAGCAATTTTACCCTTGCAATCAGAATTTTTCAGCAGCCTAATCATAATTTTCAGCCACCAGAATTCCAGTTTTCCAACCAACAATTTCAGCCCTATAATCAGAATTTTCAGGGCTACAACTTCCAGCAATCTCCACCAACTTGTGAATCAAATTTTCAGCATGTTCAACCATTTAATCAGCCCCACAGTCTTCATTTCAGAATTCACAGCCTCCTCTTGATTTTCAGCAGCCTTATATTACTTTTCAAGACCAACAAGAGCATGAGGCTCTACATCAAAGGATTATGGAGATGTGTCAACAAATCCAACAACAACAAGAACAACAACAACAATGGTTTCAAAACGTGCAAGATCGATTGAATCAGATAAAAGCCCAAAGATCAGAACAATTAGCTTCTCAAGCTG